>WURS02067552.1:147-10518 GCA_011762765.2 Rhinocypha anisoptera | reverse complement strand
CATACCTTCACACTTAGACATCAGCATGTAGAACTTGTCTTTATCGTTCCACGCGTCTCCCATAGCTGATTCCAAGTAAAACCGAAAACGTCGCCAAGGATAGGTTGTGTCTTCCCCATCGAACTTCCAACCTTTGAGCAAATTCTTGACGCGTTGCCACGAGTTCTCCGACACACAGCTCTCCAATTAGTTTGGCACTTAGCTACTAAGTTTACGAAAAAGCCACGCCATAGTCATCAGGACGAAGAAGGAAGAAGAACATGTTGCCACACAGGCTATGCACAAAGCGATACAGGTCATCGTTGTGGCGTGGGTTCGATCACTAACTTTGCCACCATGTAATAGAGCGGTCAGGCATCGAATGGATGTTTGCCCGTTTGAACCAGGCTTTATATGTCTTGGTTGGTGTTCTATTATCGAACCTAGCCACTGGCGGGCCCTTGCCGCCACAATTTTAAAATAAATATTTTTATAATTCACATTTATATAAACCACAAACAAAACTTTACCAGAAAGTATAACACGCAAACTAAGTGGAAAATTTATTTTAATACAATTTTGGAATAATTTGTTTATATATATATAAATATATAATACTTGTTAAAAATAAAAATAAATTTTGAAAATGTGTTAATTTATGTTAGTAAAAGAAAAATAATATTAATATTTAAAAATAAATAAAAATTACATTCGGTGTTTAATTCAAGTGAGAAAAAAACGTATTTCTTCAAAATTAAGCGGGAAAAAATAAATTAAAGCGTTAATGTGCATTATATGTTTATAAACATCACACAAAAGAAAATAAATTCTATTAATTTGGTTTGAGCTGCAAATGAAATGCTAATAAATAATAATCAAAATAATATGATGTCAAATTTTAAAACTAAAGTACACTTGCTCACAGCTGGGTCAAAGTTGGCTGTTGAAGCCAAGCGGGTACCATCTGTTCGAATTCTCTCACAATTATATTACCGATTTGAAGCATAAAATTGAGCAACTGTAAATAAAAATATTAAAATATAAGACAAATTGTAAGTGGAAACAAAGTTAAAATACAAACCGCTCGAGCTCCATAATTCATCAAATCCGGATATTGGTAACTGATAAAGGCTACCATTGCCGAGACTGTGCAGAGACTAGCAAGAAATCGAATGAAAAAGGGCAAATCTTTCTTTGGATACACGGAAACGTCGTGGTAGTCTGTTTTGAATAACATATATACTGTATATAAATTTATTACTTATAACATATTCACCTGTTACATACCTGGCAAAAGTTCACGATCAGTGCATTCGGTGCACGTGGGATATGGATAGAAGAGATTGCCTTTCTCCAATGGATAAGGAATAATGCGAAAGGCTATACCAATTTAAATTGTTAGATAAATGAAAATAAACATTGATTTTTTAAATTAGAAAACACACTTATATGCAAATCAATAAAAATTCTATGAGTTTAAAGTGTACCCTCTAAACTAAAGTGTTTAACTTAGAATAGTTTTACTATTATGACAAGAAATATTATTGCTACAGTAAAGTATAAAATAAGTTATATTTTACCAACATATCTGTAAAGCTGTCCCATGTTTTATTTTTTATCTTTTAGATTTGAGTCTAGAGTGTAGTTTCTACAATGTTAAAAATATTGTCTAGTTATAACCTGACATTGAGCCCGTTTCTGGTTATAACCAAACAAAAATAATCAAATATACAAACTTGTAAGCGTTAATTTTTCTAAATGTCTGCTTATAAAATTATATTGTTTAAATTGAAAATCTTTTACAAAGACTTGTCGAGTTATAACCAGAAAGGTGCTTAATGTTGGGTTATAACTAGACAGTATTTTTAACACTGTACCCTAAAACCTGTATCATAATTGGTCATATATGTGTTTTCTATTTTTTAAATCAAATCAATGATACTAACTTCCTTTCCATGTGCAGTCAAGCAGAAGAAGTGCGCCCTCAATACGTTTCCAGTGTCTCATGTGATCAAACACATAAGCAATAGCTTCACTATCGCCTCGCTTAAGTACGTGTTCCGGCGGGAAGATGAGTTCCTTTGCTTCCAGTAAATACTTTGGAACGTGTGGATTGAACTCCACCGCTCGGTAGATAGCTTCCACTGCAATCATCTCGTAGTTGGACAAACCACGTTTGGAAACCAAATCTGGCGAAAATTTCTCCGATACACCGCGAACTTTAAGCAACGCCGCCGTGTAGCAGATGGTTGCTGATTTTGGTAAGTTGATGTCTGTCAATCAAATCAAATTTAGAAACAGAATTAGTTGAGTTAATTTTAATGATATTCAATCAAATTTTAGTTAAGGCCTAAAAAACTTATTCTTGGAGCGAAAAAATCATTCACTGGGGAAGTGGGCAGCTTAGACGCTTGGGTATAGAAAAGTTATTTTGATATCAAATTACTCGCACATATAAAATTTTAGAAAATATTACATCTTACTATTAAAATTAAATTTTTTTGAATACTTTATATTATAAAATTCTTGCTAATTCATAACTTAAATATTATGTTCAACATCAAGGCAAACTTGAAAACAAAGTTGCATTTTTTGCATAAACTAAACTAATACTAAAAGAAATACAGTATTGTTTTAAGTTTTACTTTTTGAATTTACATGAAAAATTGAAGTAAAGTGAGAAGTAAACAGTGTTCGATTTATGTATTGTAGAAGCTACATTGCTTATAATAACTTAGTAAAAAGTGAAGCAAATAAAACCTGAAGCATTACTGTACTGTTTTTATAAAATATCTTAGCTTTCTAATTATACTAGATTTAAACTTTAAACAATTCTATTAAAGCATTCGAATATAATTTTAAATCTACTTATGCTTTTATCGACTAATAAACTCACCGTCGTATTTGGTAAGCAACGCGTGCACATCAGCATATGCGTTGACCTCAAGCAATGCTTCGATGAGATTCTCGTGAATGTTGAAGAGATTAAGTGTGGGATATTCCTTGATGAGATCACGCATCATCTTAATTGCTTCGCGCAGCCGGCCAAGCTTGCGGGCACACATTGCCAACCGTCGACGGATGTAGATGTAGGTGTTGAGGTCGCGTCGGTGTTGCAACTCTTGCAGTGGAGTGGTGGGTTGGTGGTGCATGCTAGCCAGTGATTTGCGATACTGCACTTCCGCCAAGGGTAGTGCTTCCAAAAGTAGCTGTTCGGCTTGCCAAACCGTGGGCATCTCCTCTTCGGCCAGCAAGATCATTGCGGGTATACACTCGGCGTTGATCTCCAGTGCTCGATGCGCACTTTTGATACGTTCCTTTGGTTCTCGTTCGCGCCATGCGGTCATCATTACTACAATGGGTTAACAAAAATTTATTAAATTTGATTTTTTACAAGGGCAAACTCAAGTTACCATAATTCAAAGAAATATGAAAAAAATTCGAAAAAAATCGAGTTAGAATTGGAAAAATTTGAATTCCGAATATAATTGAATGAAAATTTGATTAGTTATGTACAATATTTGACTCGAATCGGAATAAAATTTGAATCATAACACAGAAAGCTGGATTCAAATTAGTAATAAATTTAAATTAAAACAGTAATTTTGAATCGGTGATGAATTCGAATCACAACAAAGAAAGTTGGATTTGAATTTGTTAAGCACAGTGAAAGTAGCTTAACTCTCACAATACAAAAACGTGAGTGTCAAAATACCAAAAATAAGAGAACATTGAACATAAACCATAGAAAACTACGACTATATTACTCATTAATATTGCCATTTCATAATTTATAATAGATTGACATTACTTATTATAGTTTTAAAATGTTCAAAATTCTATTATGAATTTGAATTTTTAGCAACTGAAAAATCGTTTTGAATAATTGAACCAAATTCAAGTTTTTTGTATGTAACTAGAAAATGATTTTGAAAAATACTTACTTTCCATATCCTCTTTGCCGGTGTCACTTTCACAAGTGAAAAACGTTTGATGATCTTGTGCGGAGAGATTCATATCATAGAACGTCAGAGGCTCTTTTTTGGTTTCATCGGTTAAGCGTTTGTATTCGCCACCACGAAATAAACTCATTGGATTTCGCCACACTTTACACTCTGTTTATTAAAAATTTAGAAAAGCAAAAATATAATTAATTTAGCAGTATATTTAAAATTAACAAATAAATTTTAATTTTTTAATTTATATTCTAAATAAACCAATAAAATGAAATATTCTATAAAATATTAATTGTTATTATTTGTGTACTAATTTAAACAAATATGTTAAATCTAAATCATTTAGTTATTAAGATGCTTTAAATTATTAATAATTTTACAATTATGGTTAAACAAACTTAATTAGAAAAACATATATTCTATTTATAAAGTATCTCTTTAAAAAAAATATTTCAACACTTACCAAGTGAAATATGTCCTTGGAGCATGTGGCGATTTTCAAGAGTAAGAAAATCTTCATCACCAACATCATGACCATTTCCGTTGCCGTTGCCAAACAGTGCGGACAAGTAGGTAAATGAGAACTGTTCGATAAACGACATGCCACATTTGGAATAGTACCACCATTCGAACAGCTAGAAGAACAAATGTTACAGCAAACACTTAAAATGTATGTCTTAACACAAAAAGCACTAACCAGAATAAGCAGTGAAATCAGGAACGAGGTCACCGTGAGTGCAACGTAAAACTTTGGCGAAAAGATATTCCACAGAGATAGTTCTGAGTGTGCCAACAATACATTTCCGTATAGTAATGGAAAATATTCTGAAATAAAAACAGTACTTACCTTGAGTGTGCATTTGTTTAGATTATTGATACTCGTAAAACAAAGAAATTAATGTTAGGAAAAAAATCAATCCACGTCGTTGTGAGATGATAGTTTTTTCGGTAATCTGGGTATTGTAGTTTGCGTTGAAATAATTTATACCAAAAGTGGAGAAAAGAGTTGTCTGGGAAATTATTGAACAAAAATAAGTTCAAGAAGAGAGTAGAAGAGAGGGATTAATATTGTGCTACTTTGCACACACCGGGAGCTTGTTATGGTGCGAGCCGCGAGCAAAAACTAGCTCAGTGGCTTTATTCCTCTGCTTTGCTCACGTCAACTCACTCAACGCACACGCACACACTTACACATACACATATACATGTACATACAATCACAGTGCCGTGTGCTACACGTATACATCTCACACTACTACTCACACAAGAAGATTCAATTGGGCGGTACCGAAAACAAGCTAATTCAGAAAGCCATAAATAGAGGAGAGTACTGGTTAAAGTAGCTGCAAACTCCGCCCACTTTGTGCATTTTTACAACAATGCTCACAAATTGAACAAAAGAGAAAAACTGGAAGAATTTGTTAAAATAAACGAATTAAATATGAGAATGAGAAAAGAAAAGAAATGGAAAAAATTAGAGCAAAACAAAATAACAAAAATAGAAAAAAAGGAAAGATGGAAATAGAAGATGAAAGAAGGTACGAGAATAATCTAGTTTAGTCTCTACCACACTAGTACAAAGCACACTGCATGGTGCAAGTTGTACCCAATTACATCTCTTGTTACGCTTAATTTTTTCCTATTACGTCAATCAAACAACAAAATGCAATTAATGATTTAATTACACGTTTTACTGATTTGTGTTTCGAAAACTCCAATAAACAAGTAATTAAATTGTAAAGTTATATTCACACTTGTCCTTTTTAAAATAGTGAAATAAAAATGCAATTTACATTTTACAGATCATTTTACAAAATACTTGTTGTTTGTAAAAGTTTTATTGTTTATTGATTTGGATTTTACACAAAAATTAATAACAATTACATAAATCCAATTCAAAATTTGCATAATTATATAAAAATATATAAATATTTCACAGCAAAAATGAATAATAGAAAAAATGGATAAATTATTTTGGCAGTAAGGTTTGATGTGTTCCTTATAATTTCAAGGTTCAAGCATTTCTTATCCTATTCACAATTTGTGTTTATTTTTTTTAAAAACCATGTAAAATAAAAAATAAAAACATGATAAATAAAAATATTTAATTTATTCAAAAACAAAGTGCATCAAAATTACACAAATTAAATTTAAAAATGTATTAATATTAAATTTAAATTTATAAGCATCACACAAAACAATAGAAAATAAAAATGGATTGGTAAGTTTGGGCAGAAAAGTTTGATTTGTTCGTTATAATTTCAAAGTTCATTCATCATTTAACCTATTAACCACAATTTGTGTTTATTTCTTTTGTTAAAAGTCATGTAAAATAAAAAATAAAAAAGTGATAAATAAAAATATTTAATTTACGTAAAAACCGAGTGCATCAAAATTACACAAATTAAATTCAAAAAATGTATATTATCAATTTTAAGAATGCATTAAATAAAAATTAAAATTTATAAGCATCACACAAAACAGCAGAAAATAAAAATGGATTGGTAAGTTTGGTAGAAAAAGTTTGGTGTGTCAACAATCCTTTGTTTATACCATTGATTATTAGGGAAGTGCTCGTTTCGTCACACTAAGCGACAAAGCACTTGTCGGGAGTGTCGCGAGGTCGATTGGTTCCGGTCGAGTTGGTCTCCATCATCGACTCTTGCAGTGCAATGGTCAAAGCTTCCTCCTCGGTCAGATCACCTTGCAAGCTGGCAATGTTGCCTGGGTGAGACCGAACCGAGATGGGCTGCGACACGGCCCGTGGAATTTGGCCCGCGGACGCACCCCGTGGAGCTATGTTGTTTCGCATACTTTCAAATGCGTTACGACTTTTGCGAGCAATCGAGTTGAACGAGGGAATGGTGAACGAAGAGGAAGACGTGGAAGCAGGGACTGGTCGGCCACTCGGGCCCGGGCACTGGTGATCCAACGGGTGGCGGTGTTTGAGACAGTGATTGTGATGGCATTGCTCGCACCGCAATGGCATCAATTCCTTCTTCTTGCAGGTCGCCACCGAGCACTTGTTTTTGAAGATCTTCTCCTGTTTCGAGTTGCAATTTTGATCGATATGCTCGCTCACCTTGGCATCGGGTGACTCACCCACTGCCATCGGCACGGGCTTGTTACACAGGGGACATATCGGCACTTGGTGGTCTTCTCTAGTCGCACAGTGATGCTGCTGGAAGAGATAGTGCTCACTGCAGAATATCTTGTTACACGATGAACACTTAATTGGAAGAAAATCTACCCGAAAATTTTATAAAATAAAATTTTTAAAAATTGCTGAATCATGATGCATTTCATACTCACCAAGTCGCTGACACTCGGCCAACGAGCAATGCTTTCCAAGATCGGGAAACTCCATCGAAATAAAGTAATTCGAGCAGGTTCTCGATTAAAAACGCGAGGTTTCAGTGGTTTTGGGTTTTAAAATTGAAACAATAACAGTGAAAAACGCAAAACGGCAAGTGAGTAAAGCTAGCGGGAGAGAAGTGTCGAGTGAGTGGAGTGAAGGGCACAACGCACCAAGGCAAAAATGACTCGACAAAACAGTTGAGCGCTCGCAGCCAGTGCGGTTTATATAGCCTTAGCAGTGCTGTCGGCAACGGTTGCACTACTCTTGCACGAGGTGAAAAACAAGTTTTGGCTTCATCTCTGCTCATAACTACTTGATGGCGCGCACGTTGCGTCACTTCTTTAAACATACTTTACATTATTGCTATAAATAATATTTTTATTAAGTATTCACTATTTTATCCTCTACACTGTCAAAAATACTGCTCGATTATAACACAGTATTAAGCACGTTTCTGATTATAACTCTACAAGTCTTTGTAATAGAATTTCAATTTAAAAATGTAAGTTTATAAACAGACATATTTAAAAAATCAATGCTCATTAACTTATAAGTTTTAAAATTGTGGAGTTATAAGCCAACTTTTTTAAAATTGTCACCTTAAACGTTAGTATTTTTTAAATTGTATGGTTATAACCAGAAACGTTTTCAATGCCAGGTTATAAACAGACAATATTTTTTACAGTGTATATTAAAGCTTCAAACTAACGCGTTTTTATATTGATGAAATAAAAAACAGTAATAAAATTATAATATTGTTTTTGTTTTGTCTATTCAACAACGCATTAGTTCTTTAAAATTCTAGTTTGTTGTAGAGTTAAAGTGATTTAAATGTGCATGTATAAAATTAGTTAATTTTTTGTTACATCAATACCGATTCTACTAAATCAAAGTGCCGTTTTTGTAAGTTTTGCCTTAATTTTAATTAATGAGATTTTAAACTTGAAAACTATTTTTCTATTTTAAACTTTAACTATAATAATTAAAATTTTATTAAAAACAGAAAATCTGGTTTAGAGTGCATTTTAAATTTATTTTTAAGCATTTTGGCATTACTAATAATTTATTAAAAATACATTAATAATATCTAATTGTGGAATTAATTAAAATAAAGATTGCAATAAAAGTCAATCCTGTGTATTTATTTAAAAGAATTTTGGGAAACTTTTTTTGAAAATAGCACTATCAAAGCAACGTTTTTCTATAAAGTTCTTTTCTGAAATGCCTTATTAAAAGCCATTATATTTTGTGGAATGCTCAAATTTTTCAAAACATTCGAATATTTTAAGCGTTGTTCAGACACTTTCAAAAATGATTTGTTTGCATAAAAATTTACCAGTACATCTTTATATTAGTTTTTCTTTTATTTATTTCTCTCACACAATCACAAATAATAATTAAATCATTAATCATTAATTCAGATTTCCATCACTTTTTTATTTCTATCTCAACAACTACTTATTTACTTATGCATTTTTGGCGTATTTAATTATACATTACTTTAAACATACAATTATTTGTCATTTCTTCGCATTATAATTTGTTTTCAATTATTTAATAATCTTTATATATTTCCAATTATTCTCTCATTCATTATCTATTAAATTTTCTCTTTCACTTTCAAATTAGTTCTTGGTCTAATCTTTCTCTTTTGACAAACTTTGTTGCTGATGCTAATGTTAATGATTAAATAAAATGTATTTTAATTTTTAAAAAATAGATTATGATAAATATTTGATGAAGACCAACATTAATCACACACCAAACCAAAGTAAAACCAGAACCAACCAGCTCTAACCTTCTTCTCCCTTCCAGCGAAAACAAACACGATATTTGTCCTGGTTATTAATAATTTTATATTTATATTTATTTTGTCTGCTTTTCCCTGGATTCCTTTTCCCGATCAAATTCCTATGTTAATAGAAAATTAAAATACGATTATTGCGTCTAGTATACGTATATATTAAACAAGTTTTAAATGAGAAGAAATCAAAATAAAAATTGAAACAATTCCTAATGTAATTAATATGTATTTAGATATATATAGATATATCAAAATATAAGTAATTGATTTAGCGTTTAATTAATATGGGAAAAATTTTTCTATTATTATGATGTTGAATTCACTAGAATTTATTTGAAAGAATTGGAAAGAGAAAAAGAGACAAAAGAATGAAAGAGAGAGAGAGAGAGAGAGAGAGAGAGAGAGATGTATGCTTGTTCACTGGTGTCAATATTGATTTAGCGCTTAATTCGGTAGAGTTATTTGAGTTCGATCAAAAACGTCCTTTTTGTTTTTCCTCTTTCTCTCTTTCTCTTTCTCTCACTCTCTCGATTGGATAAATTCAATTCTCATAAGTCAAGGAAAAAGAAACAAAATTCAAAGAAAACAAGAGAAAATGAAAGAGAGGGAAGAAAATAGAAAGAGAATGAGTGAGAAAGAAAAATAGAAAAAGATATGGAAAGAATGAGAGAGAGAGAGAGAGAGAGCCACCGCTGCCAGAACCACTTGAATCTTGCAAAACACTTTTCAAAAACTTTTTCTCGATTTTCTATATCCATCACACATCATCAATGTAACAAAGCAAAATAAATATAATATCTACTCTATATTAATGCGTGATCGACTTTGGTCGTCGTCGTCGTCGTCGTCGTCGTCGTCGTCGTCATGGTTTTCAGCCAAATTTTTCTGCGTTTTTGTACAGTGGAAGGTACACCCTACTTCCAGTGTACATTGACCAATGCACTGCAACAGTTACGATAACTCTAACTGTACAGGAGAGTGAAGAATAAAGGAGAAGTGAGGCTCAAAGAGAGTGATGGGTACAGAAAAAGAACCAAAGATGGTGAGAGAGAGAGAGAGAGAGAGAGAGAGAGAGAGAGTTTGATGTTATTGCATCATAGTTGCTAATCGAATTCGACTTTACACAGCTGATTCGATTCGAATTTTTTTCGTATCTCTTCGAATTCTCATCCGATTCGATTCGAATTTCTTTCGCAACTCTTCGAATTCTCATCCGATTCGATTCGAATTTCTTTCGCAACTCTTCGAATTCTCATCCGATTCGATTCGAATTT
>WURS02067541.1:0-10519 GCA_011762765.2 Rhinocypha anisoptera | reverse complement strand
AGCAGGTAAATGTAGGACTCTAGTGGGGAAAGAAGAGAGAGAAAACATGAGAATACCCGCCCACCGTGCCTGCCCTTACCCTGGCTGGTCACCTCCTCCTCCAGGATCACAATAAAACGCGAAATCCAAGATCCTGTTTCCTCCTGGATAATGGCCGGAGGAATTGCTGCGGGATGAAGGGTAAGGTCTTTCGGGCATCATCTTGTTATGGGTCCAGCGGAGTGGAAACGGGGACCCATGACGAAGATTACACGGAGAAAAGGGGAGATAGGGTATAGGATCAAAGCGGCGGCGTAGAAAGGGCATCGCCCTCCATCCCTATGGGGTACTTGGGTCTTTCTTTGGCTGCTGGAGCAAGTTCGGGTTTACAGGTTAAAATAATGAAAACAATTTTACCCCTGTTAGCCACCGCTCAACCTGAATGTGAAATATTTTCCAAATGAACTTTTAATAGAACTTAACTGAAGGTAAGTTTCAGTTCAATTTAATTTAGTGGCAACACACGAAAAAGTCGTATTAATTCTAGAGTTTTATTTTTAATAGACGGGGAAACAGACCGAGGCCTTTACTACGATACCTCAATCGTCAATGACCCTGCAAAAACCAGACAAATCGTGATGACTGATACATTGATTCCTTATTTTTTGGATACAGGTTCCTTATTTCGCTCCGATGGAAAAAAAACATGTTTGGGCTGAATGCTGGAAATAATATTTTTTTATTTAAAAAATTCTTTTTATTTTTAAAGGTTGCGCCGTGCTTTGAAGTAACTTTTCTCCAGGAGTTTGACATTAATCGGCCAAATACTTCAGTATTTATTCCAAATAACAACGTAACTGGACTTACAAATTCAAAGAGTATTCCATAGTCTTAATGTTTGGAGCCATTTTCTGAAGATGACATACGCCCAATTTATCCATTATAAAAGGTAGTTTGTTTGGTTTACTTGAAGAAGGGATCACTATAAATCTTGTATTATTAGCACTCCTGAATTATTTATGAAATATGTAGAAGAACAGGAATTGTAATAATCTAACACTACACACACTAGACACAGCCCTGATCGGTAGATCAATTGTTAAGTTCAGGTACTAATTAGGTATTAACCACCATAACATCGTGGGGGGAGTAAATGAACTTGGTTCGCAGTATCCAATTAATTTTAATTTTTCATGAACATGATTTTGTATTACCACCTGATGATGTAACCTTGCTACAAAACCATGGTGGTGTACAATAAAAATTCGTGTAGAAACTGCAAATTTTGTTCATTTGTTCCTAGTTAAAGGGATTTGCACAAAGTGTCTGTAACAGTGAGGATTATCGGGGGAGGATTAACCTTGTCGTCCCAATGCTGCAAGGAAGGGTATATCTTAGATTGAAATCGCTTGACTCGCTAAAAGGTGACCTAAATGCAAAGTAAGAATATCTTACACGAGTGATGAAGATAGTAAAAAAAATCGAATATCGTCTGCTTACTTACATTTTTCCGCTTTTCTACACGAAGTGTATAAAATTAATTTTTGAATTCCACTTTTCCAAACTAAAATGCAATGGAAATTAATTGTTTGAGAACAAAGTAATCTCCACTTGATAAAACGATATTGAATCATATTAGTCGTGAAAACGTGGACGTATACTCATCTCTTGGAAATTCATATTTGAAATAGTGTGTTGCAAAATAATTTTAACTGCATTCGAGGAAATACTAGGCAGCGATTTTCTTCGTCTCCAGTTATTTTTTATGGAAATATCAATATTTGTACTTCTCTCAGATCTTCTTTCTCCCCACTCATCTCATTCCCTCACCTCAACTCCAATGCTGCAATAATGAATTCCACAAATATACTTATGCCTTCAAGTCTGTGATCTCACTCTGGAAAGGGATCATCACACGGGATAGTTGAATTCATATTTTCCTGGCTTACATATCTATATCAAATACTCTTTAAATGTCACTACGGTATAGAGAAAAACTTTAATAATTCCGAGTTAGAGTACTATACGCTTGTTTGTAATTCCATAATTTCTTTCTTAGATGAAAGGAAGTTATTTACTTTCCATTATTTGAAACACATTCATGAAGCGAACCGACATGAATATCTGAGAGTTTTGTCAACTGTTAATCTGAATGTGAAAAGTTAAATGTTATATTTCTGCGGTGAGAAAAAGTTAAACGAAAAAATGTTCCTGTGTTACGTCGATTTTACACAAACTTAATGATATAATATGTACATTATTTGTATGTACGTTTTCTTGTTCCTATTCTTGCTGAGGTGTTCCATGCAATTAATATAATCAGACGCCTCTTTACACTAACTCCTCCACCTGTTCTGTGTTGTGTTATCTGCCAAAACACGCAGTGTGGCTATTAAATAATACCCAGGGAGACTTACAAAGTCTCCCGATCAATACACTTGGGTCATTAAATTTTTAATGAAATCCTTACAAAGGGTTCAAGCTTTAATGATATTAGCATCGTTTAAAACTTTCTCTTTCGTAGCCGGTTAGAACGGCTCTTCCCCGCTGGAGAGAGGGAGAGAAGACCCCCGAGGTCATCACCAGGTGCACCACCCCCTTACACTCCCACCACCATCCGCGTCACAATCTCCCACCGACACCGAATCCACTACTTCCCCGGCCAAAATTCATTAGCTCCTCGATGCCTTCACAGGCATAAACATTCACCGCTTTCCTCTCGTTTTGCTTCGATATTGGACATATAAATCATAATATAACCATGTTCTATCGATCTTTCTTTCACTCAGCCAGTAAAATCATCCATCAGTTGCATCACTATTTTAAGCCCCATCTTCTCGTCTGTCACTACTATTTCCCCTCTAGGACCCCCATCCATTTCACCGTGAATAAATCTAAACTCGTGGCTAAATGAAACACGAATTAAAATGACATTATTTACTGTATCCGTACGATATGGAAAACATTCAGAGTGATGAACTTACACTTATAGAAGATTATTAACCAACAAATGCAAGACATGGTATGGAACTAAAAATATAACTATTTTAAGAAACTCAGATTCAAAAAAGTTTTAGGTGAGCAATAGACTCGATCACATGCTGCAAATATTTGTGACCTCGCATTTCCTATTTTGAAGACCTTGATAAAAATACTGGAAAACTTTTCGTAGAAAGTGTGACGCCGAAGATGTAAAGAAAGGAAGAAGAAACTGAAAAGAAAATTCTAAAAACAGATTGCTACCCGTGGATCACTCATTTTTATTCAGAGTATATGTTTTTAATGAAAGGTAGGTAGATAGAGAAGCATGATAAATTAAGTTCTTGTAACAGTTGAAACGTTAACATAAGATATATAAAACGAACAAATAAGGACAGACTCAGGAGTGCAATCTGTTACTGAAAATTCATGAAAATTGTAAATAAAACCTTGATTGCTATAACATATAATCTTCGGCTCTACTATGTGGGACTCCTTCATCATGAACAGGATAAATGGACCACTGTGAGTGAGACTGAGTTAACGCTTTATATCATCCTTGTGACATTGAAGCCAGGAGAGGATAGCGTTTGCCACGAGGGGCGGCGAGGATAAATCGACTTTGCAATTCCACAAATAAAATTATCATTTGTGTAATTGCAAAGTCTATTTATCCTGTCCACCCTGAGTGCTGTCAATTAAGGCAACAAACTATTACCACTAGTCATATAATCAACCTAGGAAAAATGAGGCATGAGTAGGTCGCTGACTTTAAAAAGGTCGAAATTCGACATCATTGGATGGGGGAAGATTAGGACAAAAATATTTATATACTTAAACACAAAAATGACTAGCTTGGACGTTTATTTGGGAGCAAGTCGCCGTCGAAAGAAGGATGTGTTTCATCGAATCCGAGAAACCGCGGGTGTTTTTAATCAGCCGATGTTTCGAGGGAATACACTTCATTATATGGTAATCTTTTAGATTGATGAATATACACTGCTAATAGAATTTTATAAACCAAAAAATACAAGGCATAGGTTTGGATTTAAAAAAAAACTAAAAACTTCTGTTTTAGAAAACTCAGATTCAAAGAAGTCCGAAGTCGTATATGAGCAAGAAATTTGGTCACATGCTGCAAATATTTGTGACGTTGTATTTCCTATTCTTATTCAAGATCTTGATAAAAATAATCGAAAAATTTTCGTTGAATGAAAGAAAAAAATTCTAAAAACAGATTGCTACCCATAGATCACTCATAACTATTCAGAATATTTGTGTTAAATGAAAGGTAGATAGAGAGGCATGAGAAATTAAGTTCATGGAGCAGTTGAGACGTTGAGTAACATAAGACGGTATACATAACGAACAAATAAGGAAAGATTGAGGAGGGCAATATTACTGAAAAAACATAAATGTATTATGAAAAAAACGCTGAGTGCTGTCAATCCAGGCAACAAACTATGTATTCCACTTGTCATATCGTCAACCCTCACCTAGGAAAAGTAGGCTGACCTTAAAAGGGTCGAAATTTGGAATTCGATAACATCAATGGATTTGGGGAAGATTGGGACAAAAATATTAAGAAATTTCAACAACAAAATTTGACTATTCTTTACAAACCGAGAAACCGAGTAGTGGGGGCGTATATTTGGGAACAAGTGACTATCTAAAGAAATCTGTGCATCATTGAATCCGATTTCATCGCGTATATTTTAAAATCATCCGATCTTTCGAGGGAAAATCTCTTTACAGAAGTCAATGATTTATAGAATGCTATCGACATGCGACTGGGAGTGGCACATCCTCGATCAACGATCAATTACAGTGAAAATTAAAAATACATAACGGTCACAACAGAAACATAAGAGCATGTTCCGGACTTGAGGGGTGTACGGTGAGTAATTAAGAAACAAATATAATACCCACCTGATGCAGAAAACGACTGTTACATTTCTTAGGAATGTCTCCCTACGCAGGAATTAATTCTTCCATATGCATTTGAATGTTAATGCTCATCATTGTTAATGCGATGCTCAGTGGCGTGTCAACATAATGCCAACAGATCCTCTTTATTGTACAGTTTTCGGTTTTTGTATTTTATCAAATGGTGGGGTATACGAATTTGAGTGACCATGCATTACAAAAAAATCAAATCATACCAAATTACAATATCGTGCACATATTTTTTCTAATTCTGCTTCAATTCTAAGAATGTGGTGTGATTCAGAATGTATCATTCATCTGTTGGTCACTTAGCACGCCGCTTTCCCCCATTAATGGCTCTCGGTAGCTACAGAGATGCACTATTACTTGATAGAGCTGGCGCCGAACCTTGGAAGCTCGGTCCGCAGAATGTGGTGTCTGACTTATACACTGGACTATTGGGTTTTCAAATGCAATCTTTTGTAACATTAATAGTTTTTTAGAGCAGATAAAATTCTTTCAATCTCACTAAAAATACATATATACCTATTTTTCTTGATTTAGAGCCTTTATATTATATCATGATTTTCACCTGTGGAGTTTCAGATAATTAACGTCTTTCAAAGTGGAACTCGACAGCAAGGAGCTACAGATTGGAGTCGTGGAAAAATGATCCACCACACTAGGGCATGAAAGCAAACCTCTCCCTCCCCACCTTCATCTCTGAAATCCTAGGTTGATTCTAGCGGAGAGCATCATATTGAAGCGGGAATCCGATGTGACTCAATAAATTCTTTACAGTTCGCCTGCTGGCTGGGAAATCAATAGCTATGACATACTAGTTATCAGACGTATATTATTTTTGGGACTATCAAATTCATTAAGCTTCACCATTCTTTACGAGGCCAGTGAAGTACGAACAGGAGACAAACATCTGTAGATGACTCGCTGGGAAATACTAAAATCTCTCGCCGCGAGAATACATTTTTTTTCCCTTTGAAATCCATGATATATCGGAGGTGGAAGTTCGCGAATGCACGACCCCAAGAGTCGTTATGTCTTCGTCAAACGGCGGAGCGTGCTTGTTCATTGGCCAGCCGGCTGACCCCGAGGATTGCGGTCTAAGGTTTGCGGGGGGCACCGTTCGAGTGGATGGCATTCGGCCACCCTCTGCGCAAGATTCAGGGATCCGGCAATAATCGTGCCCGGGCATCGTTAAAATAATACTCTCTCTCTCTCCGCTATTTTGCGGCGATGATGACGAATTTTGAGTGTGGGCTAAGCCTTCTCCAAAAGAATTTTTAAATACGGTCCTCCTCCACTTCAAATTTGAACCTGGAAATGATTACGTCGATATACACTTCTGGTTGATTCACCTCGGGAAAATAATTTCGGGGAAAAGGATGTCACTTAGCCCACTAGATTCGGCAACGGCGTTCGCGGCGGAGGACGTGCGTCAATTTCGAGGGATGAGTGAAATTAAACCTGGCGATACGATCCATTTCTGCCAATGGTAAACTTTATTACATCACCCATTGCTATACATAGTTCAACAGTGTTAACAGATTCTCCCGCCGTTTTTTCTCAGGTACTAATACATGAAATCATAATTATACATACATGTATACACAAATACTAATGCACTTGGTTTCCTTAAGACTGACAAGAAAAGGCCAGTCCGCTCACTTTTTTGGAGAGACGTCCAGCGAGAGGTAATCGCACAATCCACCATTTACGTGGATTATATAGGAGACTACAGATGCTGCTATCTCAGAGAGAGAGAGAGAGAGGGAGGGAAGGGGAGAGAAAGAGGGAAAGAGAGAGTGTGGGGAGTGAGACACGAAAAATGCAGTCTCCTTTTTCTTTTTCGTGTTTGTGTGTAGCATTTTATTGGTAACGACTGCCACAGGGTGAAAACACACGATAAATATTAGAAAATACGGAAAGGGAAAGTAACACACCAGAGGTCGAACACAAAATGTGGTGAGAAAGATGGAAACACGATGATTTTTTAAAGAATTTTCACTTAGCCGGGATTTCAAACTAGACGTTTTAAACATTCGATTGCAGGTAGAAAGGACTCTAACCCGGACATTTAGACTCGCAATTGAAATGACCAGGCTCAAATCCCCTTTTCAATTTTTTTTCTCGTTAGAATCGGTGTAATTCCATATTTCTCACCACTTTTTGAGTTCATCTTTTATACGTTACTCTCCCTTTCCTTAGTTTCTGTTATTTGTCGCGTATATACACACATTCATGGGGGTGTGTGGGAGAGGGTGGTGAGACGACTAGTATACATATATATACAAAAGCAGCGGTGGACACATTTTTTGCACTTTTTCTGCCATGATTATTTGATTATTAATCATCCTCCTCCCACGACGACGACTAGCTAGCCGACAAGCGGTGTGTTCGGGGGGGGGGGTGGCACCCCCTCTTCCCCTCACAACCCCATCCCCCCCACCCACACACACACTCCCATTTGTTTGCCGCTTGTCAGTGCGCTTCGTCACTTAATCCGGGAGTGAGTGGTCCAGTTCAGGGTCTCTTCTCTGTATTCCACGGCGCACACAAAAGGCACCCGTTATTCAGTACCAGTCGACGTCGTAGCCAACGACGACGCGCCGATTTCAATATGTCATGTACAAACTCCGTTTCTAAGTGGGCACATTATTTATTTAAAAAAAAACTGGAGTACCTGAGATTCAACGTTAACGAAGACAGTGGAAAATTATAATTCTCTGTACAAGAGAGTGTGAACATGAATACTTCCTTCGACGACGGGAGCCGATGAGAAAAGGAAGTGGAATTCGGAGCGGACTAGTTAAATATACAATCACACATGAATAGATGACCGTCTGCTGTGCCACCGCTAACCTTTATGTTTTTTAAAAAAATCTTACAAACACAATCGAACATCGTCGAATATCATTTCGATGATTTTTCAGTCTCTTCTGCGCATGCGCGCGCGTACACACACACACACGCACACCCCCCACGAGAGAGAAAGAGAGAGGGGGGGGAAATTGCCCCTCACACGCCTCACCTCACTAGTCTCTGGACACATCAATTATCGCGACGACGGGTTGGAAATGAAACCCCGGTGAAAAAAGTTGACATCTCCATAAAAATAATCACTCGTGTATCGCATAGCCACCGGAGGAACCCAAAGAACAAACGAATGAAGCCGACGTCTGTAGACTTCACCCGACACAAGGACACGCAGGAGGGAATATAATAGCACGCATTTTGAAGACAGAAATGACGGGATCGACGGGGCTAAATCAATTTAATATCTTCACGAGAAACAAAGGACGGACGAAACGTGATTTATTTTGATAAAATATATTGGTGGTGTCGAAATGCGAAACTTTATAAGAGTCCTCTGCAACCTGTTTGTTAGTTATCGAAAACAAAAGTTGAATTTAAAAAAACCCTCAGCCGCGCATACACAGACACGAAAAACACGACAAACTCAAGATATGTACAAACACGGTAAAAAGCGTCGGAGGGGCAAGTGAGGATTTTCTAAAAGGAATTTCCAATGGAAACCGTGAGTTTTTACCTCTACCTCATTATTTAATTATATACACAGTCATTTGGATCTTTGGTATCAGACGGTACGATAAATTAGCACCATGTCGTATTCAGTTGATTTAACGGTTCTCGAACACCACTCGCAAGCCCCTAAGTTTGACTGACGAAGTGCTTTCGGAACATGCAGCTATACAAAGTCTTTAAAAACAAAAAATATATAACCAGCCTTCGCGCATCTAGGAATAGACTTCTATCACATTCATTACAACAAGTGGCTTAACACTCTACACCAAGGCCCCTTTATTTTGTTTTAATACAATTCTATCCCCTCTCTTCGATCTCACGCAGAGCCATGGCAGTCATCACATTCGATAAGAAATTCAGGAATCTCACAACAGCCTCCAGGGCTTCGCTTTTCCCGATTTCAGCTGCACCGACATACCTCTAGCCATTTCCAAATACATTGAGCACTCTTACGACCGGGCTACGGGAGTCGGGGAAAATATTCTGGCACACCCTCTCTCTCTCCAAGCTAAAATACAATTCCCTCAGACTAACTTCGAGGTTTGCCCACTTTAAAAGGACAGAGGGTGATTAGATGCGTGCAATGGCATTCTTGCGACGATTTCATTTTACGAAATCCATATTTATATTTACATATTTTTAAAATCACCATTCCATTAGGCGACTCGTGTATTACTTTCGTACCAAGTAACTAAAGGACGTCCCCGAAAATAATTCACGACTCAATACCATTCCCGAGGAAAAAAAACTATCGACACTCTCTTATGCGCGCCACGTCGAACAAATAAAAAAAAATCATTCCGCATCCAACCCTATCTTGGAAGAACCACTCCTCTCTCCCATAGAGCATTCGACAATCTGCCAGGAACACATTGTGCTTCCTGAGGCAGACACAGTCGTACGAAGAAACCATCACACAAAGGAGATCGAATCATCACACAAAGGAGATCGACCATCACACAAAGGAGATCGAACCATCATCAGAAACCCGCCCGCAGGACAAATGTATGATTTTTTGTTTTTTTTTCCCTCGCCGCCGTGAATATGAAAAATAAAAAAAAATATATTTACTCATCTTATATTCACAACAATCTTTTTGAAATTTTCTTAGGACCTTCCTCTTTTCTTTCTTTGGGCGGTAGTAAACTTCTCCCGTTTCCGTAAAGTCTTTATCTCCTCTTCTCTCCAATTAATTTATTATTTGATAAGGATTTATAAGCATTTCGACAACCGCGTTCCATCGAGAGACATTTTAAGCGTATCGATTCAAAAACACCTCCGTGCGACGACGGCACGGTGCAACTCCTACATTAACGCGATCAGGCGGCAACACTTCAATAAGTAGCCTGCGTCGTACTAAGCCTGAGTTAAGCAAAAGTTGAGAGAATTAAATGGGATATGGCTTATTTTGATTTCCCCTGTTACCTATCGATGCCATAGCATAAACATTTTTAGGGATTGAAATGTGCTAGAATATTCCTCGAACCCCACCTTAGACATATCACACCAACGACCGAAGCAAAGCTATGTGACGAAAGTGAATCGTCACAAGTATTGTGTAAAACCAAAAGTATTTATCTGCCAGAAAATAACTTGGCTACTCCCGGAGGAACAAGTTACAGAATTTATATATAATTATTAGGAAAAATGCAGCAAAGGTATTATATTTCACAGCCGACCACAGTTTTCTCTTCAAATGCCAATCATAATCCCCACCTCACACAATTATTCTTCGATAGCCACAAAAGATCTTTAAAAAACAATGATTTTTAACTCGCGGAATTGTGTCGTGAAAATCTTTTCGCAAGCCCCCCCCATCTCCCACCATGCATCGCGACACCGTCTCTCCACGGCATCGGCGGAAGGGGTTCCCACGTCAGCGATGAATAAGGAAGCAGGGGCGACGTAGAGGGAGGTCACACAGTTTTTGCTCGGCGCAATACACGTGGACCGGAGATCAGACTCTCACGAACATAGTCCATTATACACAGACTGTGATGCGGCCATATAAAATCATTACTTTGCGTCAACAACACAATTTTGAGAAAAGCGATGTGGATTGGACTACCTT
>WURS02067530.1:0-10519 GCA_011762765.2 Rhinocypha anisoptera | reverse complement strand
AGCGTTGAAACTAGTCGTACCAGATTAAAAATCTTAGTGGAAAAATACGTAGTACGTTATTCCTTTTTCTCATATATATATTATATATATATATATGAGAGAACGCGCATTTTTCTCCTCTGGAATGAACCTCCCCGTCCTTTCTCAGAACACCAAAACAGGTTAGAGCCCCACAAGGATATCAGTACCGACTACATTTTTATGGGGGATTAAAGTCGAGCTTATTTCAATAATCGAGGCTATCGACAGCTCATCGCTGATTAAGGGCAATTTTTATGAGTCAAATTACGTAATTAATTATCGATTACATGCCTTTATCGCGCTTTTAACGTCTAGTCATTACTGTGTCAAAGCGGTCCGCGTTTATGGAATATCAATAACCAAAGTTGAAACGGAATTCCAAAAATAGGTACTCGCTTGAAGGTTTACCCAGTGGAAATAAAGATGTGCATTCGTGACTACTAGAACTGCCTGAATGAAAAAAAATTGTCACGAGGGTAATCGCGTCTATGTGGAAACTCTTTCAAATGTTGGGTTCACAATTTGATTTCAGAAGTTATAATAAATGAAGTACTTCATTTTCTACTTTTTTAAGACGGTGAAATGATTATGTACTTTTAAGTTGGAAATCTTTTCCATTCGCTCAACGCACTTATTTCTCATTGCCTTCAGCCTCCGCGTTTAAATAATGACCCTGCTGTCTGTATTGATTTTTAAGGTCAGATTTTTACGTATTCAGGAATATTTTCTTATGAAATTAGTATTTCCATGAGATAGGATCAATGAGAAATTTACTCGAGTTCAAATCTCGACATGCTATTCGGATTAGGTAATTACTCGGCGCGCGAAGATTTGAATATTCACCGCTAGTTCAGTGTCGACCAGTTGCAAGTTTTTCCCAGTCCTACTTCTTTCATTATTCGTCGTAATTCCGATGGAATACCGTTTTTTATCTCGTTCTCTCTCTCTTTCTCTGCCTCTCCGACCTCATGCTGCAAGTTGAATATATCCCTCGTTCGAACTCCCTTTTGTACGGTCTCGGAATGACCTCCTTCTGTGATTCGCTTTCCGTGCCTCGGGTGAGCCTTCTCCCCCCTCGAACCAACCGTCTAAAATTCTTACTTTTCATGACCCGATAGTGCATAATTTAAGTAATTGTCATCCTGCCTGGCGGAGTTCCCAGACAACCTTCCACTTCAGTCTTTCTTGGGGCATTCCCTTCCTCTGCTTTCCTGACATTGTAACCCAATCCGTTATGCCCCGGCCGCTCCGCACAACCTTTAACCTTTCCCCGACTCATAGGCGTCTAATCGTTCTGCTTGATCCCTTATATTCATCGACCTAAACAGACGGGGTTATCTTCCAGGGTAAATCCATGCGAATTCCTCGCAACTTTCTGTCACTCCGTTTAATCGTCTGCCATCTGTCTCCGCTCACCTTACCCAAGTGTTGAATTTCCAATCTCTTGGTATTCCTGTTTCATCTTCCCTTCTCCCTTTTCTCTTTCTTCCGTCTGTCCATGTTCTTCGTTGCAATAACCTGTAATCATGTTTCCTTCCTCTTCATACACAAATATTTACGTACTTCCTCGCTCTCTCTCATTAATTATGATATTGTTTAATTCCAAACTACCAGGTGGAAGTTTCATAATTAAATGAGGCACAATGCTTTGTAATTCCATATTTATGTGGAAATACAATGCATTGTCTCATTAAATAATAAAAAAGTTTCACCAAGTCACGCCGATAAATATTTCCTATAGGAAGTTTCATGAATATTATTCCATACATTCTTTCATTTTTGAAACTAAAGGTCTCATGTGACGTAAATCTTATCTCACTTATTTGTTAAACCATAGACGATGTGTCATCAAATCCACTAAGCTTTTATTATTTTCTTCGTTTCCAAAGGAAGTATTTGAGTACATATCAGGCATTTTTTGCTTGTAAAAGAAATGAGTAGTATTCCAATCTGCGTATAAGCATTACTTTTGATAAAGTACGGGCAATATATGTTATTTTCATTTATTAGGTGGAAACATGCGCAGCGATTAACAGTGTTTCCACAATTTATTATTCTATAGCATACGGGCATGCCAAGCTCCCATAGCATTGGTAGCTTGGCTCTTACCTATTAGGATTAGTTCTCTGAGAATGTCCTTCGTACGACCTTTTGTGTTAGAGGAACCAAAAATGAAATATTCTTATATAGTGAATATTAATATAATTATTTCATTTTAGTATCTTATTTCTTATTATTACCATCTCCTGGCGTTTCGTCATTTATGTGGCTTTTAATAGAAATTGTGATGATAGGTTTTGGGGTTATCAATTTTCAGTTTCCATATGGGTGAATAATTTATGAAGTTTTTAAATTGGCTATTAACAGCCTAGTTTGTTGCCAACACAGCTATTCCCACTTTTATCATTGAAGCTGTTTCAAATGCGTGGCTTCATTTATATGTTTCGCCAGTTAAACAGTACTTTGAGACCATATGATTGGAATAACAAATTTAGTGTACGCCGTAGCACTAAATGCCTGAAGACTTTCACACACTTTCTTTAATCCTCACTTCGTAACTCTTTCTTCCGTAGTAATGAAAAGATGAATATCACTGTTCGAAATTTTTGTGCCATTTATTATTTGGAATTGGACAATTTTTTTACAAGTGATGAATTATTTCCATACACATGAGAAGAGGTCATCAACTATATACGTATTGTCTAGTTGTCATTAATGTTTACAAATGTACTACCCAAAGATGAACATATTGATTTCAGTGGAGGTTTGCCTTGCTAAGAGGATGTCAACCATAAAGAGTCGAAGTGATCATAAAATATTTATAAATATTTAATAAAAGATTTCAATAAAAGATTTCAATAACTTTTTCCGTGATCCCTCATCGATTTTCTTATTCTCCCTCTTCTCTTCATTCTCTTAATGAAGGAATAATGTTTCAATTCATTAGAGCATTATTCCTTCATGTTTCAATTATGTTTCAATTCATTGGATAGAGTACAAAGCGAACAATACTTTCTAGATGCCTATATTCTTTAGTACAATAGGTAGCATCACTTCTTTCTGGCTCAAGAAATGAGTGGTTTCTCTCAGATGTATATACTAGCATTTTATCATAAAAGATAGTCGACATTGTTGTGACAACATACTGCATTACTGCATTAATTTTATGAAGAGGGGATGGATGTTTTGTTCGTCCAAATGGTTTTTTCTGTGATGAGCGAGGTGCTAAATGGCCATAGCCGTCGACGGATCTTAAAAAACAAAAATACTACTATTAATTCAAAAGATTCATCAACATCAACAAAAATGTGACCAAATAATTTGGAAGATTACTCTCAATCTCTAGCAAATGTTGGAAACTTGTGGAATTTTCTGGTCAAACTTAAGAGACGTCTTCTTATAGTTCTTATAATGAGGGAACGCGGAACTACCATTATATTTATAACCATTATGGTTTGAGACATGGCAAGGATGTCATAGTACTAATTGGTGGAAGAAAGCATATAAATCAGTCAACAATAAAAAAAATATGACACAAGTACTCCATACACTTCACTATACACAAAAACTTGTGACTTCCTCTGACAATTCTGTTTTTTTTTTCTATAAGAATTTCGTCTCGAATGCTCCCCCCTCAGCATTACCCTACCACAGGACTCACTGTGTAGCGTTTTCTTGATGGTACTATTGGTGCGATATTTACTTTGAGTTAGCCTGTTAAATATATTTGTGTGCGCGGTACATGCTAATTACGTGATTTTAAAATCTTTTATAATTATTTTCTTTGATGAAACTTTTGAGAAAGGACACACTATAAAAGTTTCTTTATAGTCATATTATAGTATAATGTCTTTAATTAGTTCTATTGAAGGCAATATTATGTACCGCATAATCCGATGACAATTATATTTGTAATAGAATTTAATTTCATATAGAAAGAGGAGCAAAAGTAGCCCTCTTTCATCTGGCGTAGAAGTCAGACAAATGATGCTTTAAAACTTCCTCGGGAGTATGCAGCTTCACATGGCGCATATCCTGTAAGTTATATGCAACCTTAATACCTTTGTTCTTGATGCAGAAATCCCTTAAGTGAAATTTGTTGATACAAGTTTCGATTTATTATTTCGAAGACTATAATATAAGTTGGAACTCAAGTTTGTTAGCTTTGAAATTTAATATTGTTTAAGTGAATAGCTTAATTTAACTGCACCGAAGTCTCAGTACGATTCCTGATCCCATTAAGGCTTTATTTTTTTCAAGTGTGACGATCATATATCCTGCACTCACACAAAATTTCTACGGCAGGCCGTTGATCTTGAGACTCCGTGGCGTAAAAAAAGTTTATAGTTACGTTATGGCATGTGTGGCTAATTATATTTGATATTTCTTATGAAAATGTAGTTAGCTATTCAGAAATTCACTCATTCATGAAAGTGACGTATTTTTTCATGAGAAAGTAATATTAGTTTATAGGCTGAGTCGACGTAACTCAGGTATCGATAGTGTATCTACATTGTTTATCTTGTCCATTTCCTAAATTTTTAGGAAAAGAAAACTTTCTCTCGAGATTATAGGAGGGGTTTTGCCCATTATCCCTTAAGATCTGCTGTGATTACTCCGAAAACTTTTTAAAAATTTTATCGCTGGATATTTTTAACGTCTGCATGGTGAGTCCGGATGTTGAGTCCCCTGGATATCGTGCCTTTCGGGTAAATAGAATTTTACAAGCTTCTTCGGATACGGCCTTACGAGGGTAAATTCTTTGACGACTTTCATCGTTTGCGTGAAATGACCTGTACCGATTGCGCATCGAAAATTCAAAAGGTTTAAAGATTTTTTTACAAAGAACAGAACTGATATACGGACATTGGTAAATATTTTATTCAGAAACCCATAATCAGGATGTCATTTGTCGTTAGTCATAGATGAGAATATTTCTTTATAACTTCATCTAACAACTTGGAAACATGTCTCACAACTAATACCGCATTCATTAATTTCAATGTTTCTGCACATTTGAGGGCTGAAAAAAAACACGATACCTAGATTCGTAGAATGATTGGAGGACCTTTTAATTACGAGGCACATTTCGATAGATTGTTACCAAACTTTCTAATATTAGTTTTTATATGTTACAGGTTTTGAAATTGATGAACTAACGGTCTTAGTAATCCCGTTCAGATTTTGAATTTACCCAATTGCTGTTCAGTTGATTGGCCACTTGTTATAAGTTTGGTCATAGTGGGAACGTAGGAGGGTATGTAACTCTTAACTTGCTCAATCGGAAATACGATTTCATCTCAATTCTGTAATCTCATGACTCTAGAAAGTGGAATTTCACTATTTTTTTATTAAATAGGTGTCTTTTATAAGAAATTCCCACTATACTACTTTTCTTTACTCAAAAGAATACCTGAATTCTCGAAAGCCAATTACAATAAAAAGTTTCCTCGGCAAATTGGAACTTATTCCATGATCTCTGCATAACAGAGTTCTTCGCCCGGGTTTGTTGATTAAAATGACGTCAGTTTCGCCAGCTCTCCTGCTTGCGTCTGCAGGTCAAGGTGTCAAGAAACGATTTTTTCCATCCTTATATATACCTGCCTGCGTGCTGTGTTCTGACGCAGAGCAAATACAAAAGACCCGATTATGCAGAGGTGGAATCAACATCGCCGAAATCTACGTCCTTGTTCTTAAAATTAAGTATTCGTAAGTCCGGGAGAATTGTTAAGACCTTTATAACTACCTATAAAAGCTACGCGATAATATGTAATTTATCTATTCTGCATGTTGTGTAGTTGATATTTGGGTGAATCAAATGATCGCATTTTTTTCGTAATATAAGAGTTAAACTGTAGTCAGAACTTAGCCTTATTAAAAAATTTCTCATAAGTGTTTGCTTTAAAGTGGTGAAGCAATGCTTGCGCATGTATCCTTCACGAAAAAGCACGGACAATTGTATATTTTATTTGTTCTGCTAATTTACATTTTCTTTGTGCTCGCAGTAAAATTTTTGTGGTGAATCATACACATTTGATTTAGGCGTGTCTCCATGGTTCTTTGCTGCTAGCCTTTTTGCACAGATCCATATTGTGGACGAATTTTAAGTAATTGCTGAAACGTTGTTAGGTTTTACACATAAGGATTTGCAATCTTTGTGGTAAACTCCTTTGGGTGATACACAAGCTAATATGAATTATTCTTTTTTATTCATACATAATTTGAAAGGTAAGGTATCTATAATTTCAAATGATTTATTAGTAGATGAAAACAACAGTAGGTATGCGAAGGAGGGAATTTTTTTGTTGAAAAATGATTATCTCGAAGACGATCACATAAGGTCAACGCGAGCGTTTATCATGTAAACACGATCGATGAAAGAATTTTTTTCTTTTTCTCGCCGCGCAACCCAACGTAGTTCTACTAGCCATTGATGTTGACTCGTAAGAGGTCTTTTCGAGATGTGACACGGAGGAAAATCGCTTAGTAGATGGAATTGGGTGATAACTCTCATAAACAAGCCGCGATCCCCCAACATCTTTTGGTGACTGCTGGGTAACTCTGCGGCGTTTCCTCACTGGCCCGGGGACAGTCGAAAATTTATGAATCCGTCCCCTTTGCTCAAAAAGTTTGGATAGTCCGCGCTGTAACGCTTCGCCACCCACGACCTAGGTTAACTGACTTCTCGAGCGGAAACCTTCCGTGGGAGGAATTGACTTGCGATTTCAGCACTCAAGATGTCGCGGTCCGACCTTTTGTGTCCTCGTGGCGCACGCTATCCGCCGCGTGGTGAGTGCGTGCAGACTCAGGTCGTGTCCACTCACCCTCATAGGCCGCCCACAAGGTGGTGAAGTTGACGGAGGGCTTGGGCAGTCTCTCCTCGGCGAGGAGGGTGCCGTTGACGCAGTCCGTGCCCGTGATGGTAGAGAGTGCCCCGGCGTACCCGGCGGTGGGCGTGGAGGCCTCCGTGGAGCCCCCCGTGGCGTCGCTCCGGATCACGTTCTGGCAGTCGGCCATCAGGATCCCGTTCTGCGCCTCCCACACCTCGGCCTCTTCTTCCTCCTCCCCCTCGTCCGTCGACGTGGCATATGCCCTCTTGCACCACGCCGTGTGAACCGTGTTCCCGTGCATGATGAGCACGTTGACACCCTGCGTGGTCACCCTCGGGCAGTAGCGGTCGCAGGTTAAAGTCTTCTTTATTTTCGTGCATCTGGATTTGTAGCAGTCGAAGAGCCTGGAGAAAGAAAATTGCGTTACGATAGGTTTCCTGGGTAATTTTTCTCCGTCCTAAAAAAAAGTCTTAATACATGTTCTATATTTGCAATTTATTACTTCTATCTCGTAGAACTGGTAAGTCTCCTGTTCGGTCCAGCCCTCTTTAAACTGTTTAGATCAAGTTGTAAATGTTGACGAAATTATTCTTTGTTATCAGAGCATTACGGGAATGTAACGCTTAGTTCGAAAAATATAGAAAGACCATAGTTTTATGTTTCAACAAACACTAATTTTACTTCATTTGCATTATTTTATAGCTCTTTTACTTTCAGTAACATTCTTCACAACATACCAACTTTAGGATTAATTACTGTGTTGTTTTTGCCATTCTTGGTAATCAAGCTTTTATTATTTCACTAAGACAGCTGCAACCCTTCTTGTGGCGATTTAAAGCTGGATGAGGTTCCTCTGTTATCTCTATATTTATCATACATTATACTTGCGATATAAAATGCAAGCACTATTTACACTGTAGTTGACTAAACTCTGCCTGTTTTAAAAGAACAAGACAAACTCTTTCTATATTTGACAGTATGATCATGTAATTGGCCTTGTAACTTGTAATAAATTTTAGTAGACTTGGCAATTAACGAAATTGGAAGAATAAAATGTTCGTTAAAATAAGATATTGATAGTATTAAATAACTATTAACCCTCGTCTTATTTCTTAGACCTATATCGCAAACACTTTTAAATATTTTACTTTTTTGTCTGTCTGAGAAAACATTTGTGTCAAGCATGCATTCAGACAGAATTTTGATATCTCTGTCTTGAAAATCTTCGACTCTTTGTCTTAGCGGTTCATGTACTGCTATTTTTCTTTCTACCCACAGTTACAAGTTTGAGACCGCAGTAGTCTTCTGCACATTCACATTCGGGTGACATTGCATGATAGTGGTTTCTCTGTATGCGCATTATATCTAATACGTGCATGTGGGAATGAATGGCTGGTAATGGCTCACTCACCCTCTTCCACATGCCCTTGCGACGGCTTGCGGGATATTTTGTAGACGTAGACGGGTGCATATCACACTAAACTCACAATTAAGAATACCAACCAATCGTCCAGCCCCGAAGAAAATTATTAGACATAATTATGCGCAAATTCTTACTTATAGCTTAAGTTCAGAATCAAACCCATTTCCTACTCTCGCCAACCCGTGATCAAAGAAACACAACCCATTGATATTCATTTCAATGGAGTCACATTTCTTCCTCTTCGTTTCACGTACACAAATGACATAACTGCATCTCACAATCATCTAATTCATTAGCTCTTGTTCCTTTTGCTAAAATACCTCTCAATTTCCAAGTGTCAGTGAGTCGTCATACGGTCATCTTGATGGATTAATCGCGTGCAACTTCACCGCTTTCGGTCGTTCGCAGCTTTATTCGGGCGATTGAAAGTAATACAAAGTATGTAGAGTTTCAGCCTTTGTGGTGCCTATGTTACACGCACGAAGCAGTCTGTGCTAAAGTTTACAGCATTTAACCAATCAGTTTAACCAATTTAACCACAATTTTTCCAGCCCAAAGAGAAACGCAAGTCTGGTAATACGTTATTAATCCTTAATTTATATCTACTTCAAATGTTCCATGTAGAATATATTTCTTCTCATGGAACTACCTTATTGATTCCCAGCATATGCTTATTCTCGTTCTACCGGTAAATGGCTTACTGACTGCCCATAAGCATATTACTACTTCAATATTTATTAAAGTTATTTTTATTACCAGAGAGAATAATACATAGACGGAATGTTTTTTGTGAGCGTATGTGAATGAATGACATCTCTTAGGAAAAGGAATGTCTAAGTCCTTGAAGCACATTTCTCCTTGACACGGCGGAGTCAATTTTCTTTCGCTTCCGATTTCGTTTTGGTTCGCTCGGAAATGTGCCTCAAAATGGAAAAAAAATCGGGGAATCAAGTTAGAGACTCGAGTGCTCGGTTGCTTTCCAAATTGAATATCAGATACCTCGAATTTCGTAGCAGAGATGGATGTGATTCGGAGGAAATTTGAAGTTGCCACGATGTACACGGTTCTGTCGATTCCATTACCAACACCAAGAGGAATTTATGTTGCGTGACAGTCTCGGTGGAGACAGGAGGATCGTGGACGTACTTTTTTAGTTTTCCTACTGCCTTTTACGCTTTGCAGTGTTTTAAAATTCCTGTAACGCTTTTTTTAAAACTTCTTAACATTCCATGCATGGATTGTTAGCATGCATGTGAGTAAAGTCCTTTCTGGTGTAACTGTTTGCCATGATTACTGTCATCGAAATTTTATGTAGTCGTGCATAGCTCCAAATTTCAAGGAGGAGAACTTTCAGGAAACTCCACAAATATTTGTCATTTATGATCTCAGTTCACTAGCCTGAAGTGTTATTTACTTTTTATATATAATTCTCTATATGATGAGGCCATGGTAGCCCAATTGATAGAGCGCTTGGATGCTGAACGTGGAGCCCGATAATGCCTCTTGACAAAACTCTGAATATCTTTAGGTAAAACCCAAGCTGAGTGATTATCTGTGTCAAATCTTCCAGGGAAACATCAGACAGCACAATGAAAGAATCTGGCCCCTTTACCCTCATGTCTGAATTTTTACATGCCGTTGGGCTTGGTATTAGGTGGGGTATATCCTCACTTATCAAACTTTCCTTAGGGTTGAAGACTGTGATTTCTCTATACAACTCTCTACCTATCAAAAATGACTTCAGTTTTTCGTTTGGCCCTTCTCATTGAACCTATCTAGAAGTAATTTGCGTCTTCTCACTTTAGGCCATTTATTTCCCAAAACTAAGGCATTTTTCTTTTCTTTCTTTATGAAAATCACCAGTCTAATGCTATCTAACAGGAATCGTTTGTTCGTCCTGCACAAACTACTTATGCATCGAAGAAGCATCCTCTTAGTAAAAATATGCACATATATTTGAAAGTAATAGTTGAAATTTTCATGATGTTATTATTATAGATGAATATTATAGAATTAATTCAAAGGCATTGTAAGATACTTTTAATCTTAAAGTCAGTGGAACTTGAAATTTGTGTTTTAACTTTTATAGTAGCATACATAGCATATTGTGTGAGTACGTAAAAAAATACGTCACAATTCATCCAACTCACGGAGACAAGTATTGAAGGTGAAAACACTTGGTTTTTCCACATGAAAATTTTTTATTATATACGACCTAGGTTTCGACTTGCAAAGTCATCTTCAG
>WURS02067519.1:0-10519 GCA_011762765.2 Rhinocypha anisoptera | reverse complement strand
CGGTGCGGAATTCCACGCCATCCGCTGTCGATTGGAAGACTTCGTCAGAGTCATCGTCTGGCTTGGGGGGATCATGGACAGGTAGCTCGTCGTGGACAGTGTAAGGGAGTACCGCGTCATCTATTGTTTCTGACTGTTGATTACCCGCCATGCTATCAGGCACAAGAGGGGAAAGAGGAAAACTGGATGGGGAATGTCATGGCTGGTCCCATTGACTTTATAGTGGCATTGGAATGTACATTGTAGCTAATCATTGCCAGAGTTTTGAGGTACAACAGACAGTGCGGGGAGAGAAGTAGATCCATACCCTACAGCAAGAGCACCTTCCTAAAAAAGTACAGGAACCATATCAACAGAAAGAAGACAGCGAACCGAGTGTCGAAAACACACCAGTAATGGATGCCAAAAGTTGAGTCCGAGTTCATCTCTATCTGCATGATTGCGGAACCCCACGCCCTAACCCCGCAAACACCCCGGGGTTCTAGCGTACTCCAGGTCCCCTATTCCCCAGATTCCAAAGCAATCATGTCTAAGAACCGAGGTGAAGGGTATAGGCCAGACACCGGAAGTACATTTGCGGACTGTTTCCATCCCGCATGGTTAGTCTAAATTCTCCTCGTAAGTAGGAATGCCAATGAATTAACACTTACTATGTTGTCCTTTTTAATGCCTTATGCGTTGCATTTAAATTCAATAAGCTTCTTCCAGTCATAGGAGAGAGTTTGACCCAAGCTTCTCCATCAGATCCATCGACTGCCCAAGAACCGTCGGTACGCGCTCCGTTGCACAGCCCCATCAACATACAAACGAGTATGCACACCAGTAATTCCTAAAAGTGGTACAAAGTGGAAAGGCTCTGTCCAAAATAAGCCCCAAGGACCTGTGAAGCATCATTCCAAGCAGAAGGACCTTGTACAAAATAAGTCTATGTATGTGCATTGTACATGGCAAAAGCAAAAGCTCACTGGAGAGGACAAGGCACAAATTGCAGAACATGGTGCTTGATCCTAGAAATGTGTCATCCTTTTTTGATAAATTGTCTTTGTACAATGCTTCTTTATTATCCACTCTTATCTGCTATCAAATCTCACTATAGTCTGTATTTTTATGGCTTAATCCACTGTGTTACTTGAATATCAAAAATCGACTAAAATTTAGCACAACTTAGCACATAGTACTTCTGTTGTGTTAGATTAGCTTACCACTTTCTGTATAATACCATTACGCAGCTCAAAAATAAGTATATTACTGTCACAGTGCTACTGTGGGCTGTTGATTGTTTGCACTGATTGCATGGATTGCCTGTTTTGGATGTTTTCTTTCATTTGCTTGGATTAAGCAAGTGACATAAAAAGGCCACACAGGTCTTATTTCCTCTTCTTCTTCCTTTTTCTTTTCTTTCTATGCTTGAATTTCTCATCAATAGCTACATAGTAGTTTGAATATTAGTTTGTTTACTACTATCTGAGCCGCGTGACACCTAATGTACAAGCTACAAGGGCAAGTGATCCATTCACACCCAAGAAAGACATACTTTTCTCGCTAAGTATATTGAATTGATGACTAGCCGACAGCTAGTCGCCTTGCCAAACCAGTATATACCATATAGATGGTTACTCACTGGCCATTATGCTATACCTTATAGGGAGAACCCCTCTGGGCACCCAACCTCAAGTGCCTCACATCTACCCAGCTCAAGCCGAGCCGTGACAACAGATGCCTTCCTTAGCAATTAGGAAGAATAGTGGGTATATGGAGTGGGTGGGTGGAATTCATAGATTTTGGAACCACTCGGTGGCCGGAACCGTTTGGTGACCGATTACGTTAACTACATGGATGCTGAGAATCGAGATATATGAGACCTCGGGATCCACTTCATCCTTTGATAAGCAGATAGGATTTCGCTGGTCACCAATTCAGATCTCTAGATTCCACCGTGATCAACGTTACCAGATACTGCCTGCCTACACTCAGAAGGATGTTCTCTTATCTCGAGTCTTTCAAGGCTCAGCCGACGCCAGTATGTTTGAGGATTTCATCGAGCAGCTTCACCACGGCAATAGATGGCCAGAGCCGAGGTCCGTAATCATCACGGATAATGTATCCTTCCACCGTACAGAGGGGGTTGAACAGATGCGCCTGAATCCAGGAGTTACAGTTTTTCAGAATACTGCTGTCATCACTTATGCTCTTTTCCTGTTTCACTGACCCCCGGGTGTGAAACAGAGAACGGACAGGACTAAATATCTCCTATCAAAGTCCGTACGGTAATGACTGGTATTTCTACAATATTCACCCAGCAATCTAGACATTCCAATTCTTGCCACGAAAATTTACATTTGATTAGAGCTTCCCGGAATCGAACAGATACTCAGTGGCGTGGCGTGGTACTAGTAAATTGAAGGGCCCGTAAGATCTGAACATTATACAAAGTGGAAACTAGCGAGTTCGCAGGATAATTTGGACATTTCTGGTTCGTTATCTGTAAGGCATAAGTATTCTTAATAAGTCTTAGCCATGCTGGGCCCTTGTCTTGCAAAGCGACTAGACAACAAGAGACATAAGTATGGAAACTTTTTAATGAATTCATGCTGCCACATCTTCGTGTAGACTGTTTCAATTATTCTGCTTCCGCCTTCTCTTCATAGACTGGCTGTTTCCATAATTCTGCTCCCGCCTTCTCTTCATAGACTGGCTGTTTCCATTTTTCCGCTCCAGTCTCCTCTTTAGAGACTGGTGGGCTTTCTCTGTAGTGCTCCAAGAGCTGCTAATTGCTGCTGCCATCTCAACTATTTCTTCAGGGACTAGTAGGCTTTCTCCACAGTGCTCAAGAAGCTGCTTCATGATCTGAGATCCATAACCTCCATTATTTGCTGCTGCCTTGACCACCTCTTCTGACACTGGTAGGCTGCATCCATAAGTATTGAGCAGCTGCTCTATAATCTGAGCTCCATAACCTCCATTATTTGCTGCTGCTGCCTTAACCACCTTTTCAGAGACTGATAGGCTTTTGCCATGATATTTAAGAAGAAGCTGTATAATATCATCTCCACGAGCCCCATTATTTGTTGCTGCTGCAATCATTACTTCTTCAGAGATTGGTAGGCTTTCTCCACAATGCAAGAAGAGCTGGTTCATGATTATATATCCATATTGAGCATTTGCTGCTGCTGCCTTGACCACCTCTTCAGAGATTGGTAGGCTCTTTCCATGATATTTGATAAGCTGCTCCAGGATCTCATGTCCAGAATATCCTCTATTTGCTGCAGCTGTCTTGACCATTTCTTCAGAGATTGGTAGGCTGCATCCATAATTATTGAGCAGCTGCTGTATAATCTCATATCCATATTTCCCTGTATTTGCAACTGCTGCCTTAACCACCCCTTCAGAGACTGGTAGGCTCTTTTCACAATGACTGATAAGCTGCTGCAGGATAATATGTCCATGTTCATTATTTGCTGCTGCTGCCATGACTACCTCTTCAGAGACTGGTAGGCTTTCTGCATACCACTTAAAAAGCTGCTTCATGATCTCATGTCCATATTGAGCATTTGCTGCTGCTGCCCTGACTACCATTTCAGAGACTGGTAGGCTTTCTCCACAATGCAAGAAGAGCTGCTTCATGATATTATATCCATATTGATCATTTGCTGCTGCTGCCCTGACTACCGCTTCAGAGACTGGTAGGCTTTCTCCACAATGCAAGAAAAGCTGCTGCATGATCTCATGTCCATATTGAGCATTTGCTGCTGCTGCCCTGACTACCTCTTCAGAGACTGGTAGGCTTTCTCCACAATGACTGACAAGCTGCTGCATGATCTCATGTCCATATTGATTATTTGCTGCTGCTGCCCTGACTACCTCTTCAGAGACTGGTAGGCTTTCTCCACAATGCAAGAAGAGCTGCTGTAGGATCTGATATCCATAACCTCCATTATTTGCTGCTGCTGCCTTGACCACCTCTTCTGACATTGGTAGGCTGCATCCATAAGTATTGAGCAGCTGCTTCATAATCTGAGATCCATAACCTCCATTATTTGCTGCTGCTGCCTTAACCACCTTTTCAGAGACTGATAGGCTTTTGTCATGATATTTAAGAAGAAGCTGCTGCATGATCTGATCTCCATGAGCTCCATCATTTATTGCTGCTGCAATCATTACTTCTTCAGAGACTGGTAGGCTGCATCTATAATGATTGAGCAGAAATCTGAGGATCACATGTCCATGACCTCCATTATTTGCAACTGCAGCCTTGATCATCTCTTCAGAAACTGGTAGGCATATTCTACAGTGCAAGGAAAGCTGCTGTATGATCATATGTCCATATTGAGCATTTGCTGCTGCTGCCTTGACTACCTCTTCACAGACTGGTAGGCTGCCTTCATGATACTGTAAGAGGATACTTGAGATGATATATCCACAGGGACTATAATCCTGAACTGCAACTCCGAGCACCTCTTCCCAGGCAGAAAGTAGTCCATTTTGTTGCCACAGAGCCTGCGCGATTGCAGCTCTATCGCTCCTGTATATGTACCTTTCTTTCCGTGATAGGCAACTTGTATCAATACCTTTTATTCTGCCATTGGATAGTAAATTGTGCAATGCTTCTTTTCCATAACGGTCATGGTCCGATATCTGCATGGTAGCATCTACCATAACAGATAATATATGATTGAGTCTTTGCTCAGCTTCAGAATGCTCTTCATGATAGTTTGGTGCAATCTCAATGAGATTAGATAGGCTTTGCAAATCAGCCTTATCTTCAGATGGGGATACCTTCCAGACCAGGAGAAGATCACATAGACCGTGCATAAAATGGCTCTTCCTGACCATTGCATCATTCTCGAGTTTCAGCACAGGTGTTACCACTGCGTAATAATCAACGCATAATCTGAGTATGCTTGGCTCTGAAAGGCCTTCCACAAGGCAGACAATGTCACCACCTTGAAGTAACTCCCCAGAAGCTTGTAGACTCCATTTATACGAACAATGACATCCCAGATTTCTACCTGTCTGATTGAATACGACACTAAAGGTCTGTTCACTGTCCTTTGAAGAGTCGCTGACTGAATGGATGTATCCCAAAATCCATCCTTTACCTCGGACAATAGCTGTTTCTGATCCACACCATGTCTCCACAAAACACTTGGGAAAAACATGTTGTGTGAGTCGCCTAAAGACCTCATGCCAAGGAAGCTCATAATCTGGGACCAACGCAGCACTATTGATGTCTGAACTTAAGCCCAGTAATGCATAGACTTTGTCATGCTGCTTTGTTGTGTTATGGTTGCGGTACATGCTGACAAGCTCCCCAATTGAATGTGTAACAGTGGAATGATTCTTATCATAAGACCGGAAAAGTGCCCCTTTGATGAGAAAAGATACCGGGCTTATTCTAGCCATGAGTGCAGAAGAAGGCTTCATTTTATTTAGCCCCTCACAGAACATATGTCCATTGATCTGAACAGAGCCACACATTATAGAAATATACTGCGCGGTCCCGACTTCTTGTAGTACCTGATCCACATTATTAGCACTCTTTATGTTTAATGATAAAATATCATCTTACCCAGATACGGCGAAACCAGTCTCGTTGTAGCAATTTCTCACATCTCTCATAGTCCTTCTCGTCCACTGACCCTGGATGATGATTTCTGCCTTTTCTGCCAAGAGAACCGAGTACCTCAAGTGCCTTCTCTCCATACTCGTTATCTTCTCCCAGCCAGACAATAACACGTCTGGCTTGTGCATAGATCATCCGCATGAGCGGGATCTGTTTGCTCTTCTCGTTGTCATCATCCTGCTTTATGCTTATCGCATCTACCCATAGTACTCTTTCTAACTGACTGTCTCGGAGGTGTAACAATGCGGTGTGAAGGCTTTCAGTAATTGAAAACCTACAGCCATTGACAATGATGGAATGGGATCTGACTGGACTTCCCCAAACATAGGAAAGCGCCTCATAAAGATGCTCCCCACCACCTGAGCATGACAGGTTGTAGTTGCAAAGTTGACATCTGATCAGAGCGCTCTTATCCTCGTCTGGCAAAAGACGAATCATTCGTGTATATGATTTCGGTGGAAGTGTTGAATAAGTGAAAGCCATGTTCGAAGACATCTTTCCCGTATGTATTATTGATGTGGTGACCCAGTATTAGCCCTAAGAGTCGTCGTCCACGTCTTATTAACGAAGCTTTTGGAGGCTTCACAATGTATTTCAAAGGATGTGGCAACAGGCCCGTACTTAGTAAAAGCGGACAGATCAACTTGTAAGAATACATCATGTGAGGGGGAAGCTGATTCTTAAGTCAGACCGAGCAGGACATGTAACATTCCCACCTTAGGAGGCGGTAGAGACAATATTGTGTAAACTAAGCATGGTCTTCCGTGCCAACATGGCATATGAGATGTACTGACGCACGCGTCCATCTATAAATATGGAGACGCGCATAATGATGACCCGACCCAGTGTCTATCCGTAGACCTTGATTTGGAGTATTGATTGAGCCGTCCTCTTTGTCCTTTGCTTAAGCTCGGTTCCATCCACCTTTCCAGTCACTCTGTCTATGAAAACGTTGGGTTTAGGTGTGCTTTGGTGACGGGAGGATGTGTGGCGGTGGCCGATTGGGTCTTGGCTGCATCATGGGTTGGCTCGGCCAGAATCAAGTGGGCCGATGCTGTTGTGTCTCATAAATCCCATCCACATAATCAGGATCATTTTAGTTCGGTCGTTTTTGGTCGTTGATTGTCTTGGTCGTCATCATTGTCGTGGTCATTCTCTTTTTGATTGAATATGTATGTGTCTGTTGGTCTGTTGGTTCAGAGTATCTAGTGCTCGGTAGTGGTAGTGTGTGGGAGGTACTATTCCAAGCCAATGTTTTCAAATGGCTCGCTACCGTAATTTGTTGAAAGGATTACAGCCTCTTGTACGTAGCACAGGTCAAGCGATCGGCAGGTAGCCGATTGATTCGAGGTGCATATATTGATGAGCTGGCGCGGCGGAAGAACATGGATGTATCACTATCAGCTTGCCTTTAGCCAGCCACAGCCACATCTGGCGTGCGATTGGAAGACGGTCGGTTCTAAGATAAACTGGTAAATCACGAGTGCATAAAAAGAAAGAAAGAAAGAAAGAAAGAGAAGAGTTTTTTGGCAAGCTCTCTAGCCAAGTACTGTACGAGTTTTCAGAATGATTCAAGAAGATTGGTTGTGCGAAGCCAACATCTTTCAGACGCACCTTCGGTCCGAGCCAGGCCCGCTCATGAATGCCTACCCAAATTGGCTTTTTTCAGGCAGCTTGCTCTAACTGAGATTGAAATGGAAGGGCACTTGTGCAGAATACTATCCAGTACAAAGGTATTGGTAGAGCATCATCATAACATGATTATTGGCACTCAGTGTACAATCACGTTTCTTGGAAGCCTCTGGGGAAAGCAGCTTCAGTCTTATGAGAAGTCCTTGATTCACCACTGACCGACATTACGGAATAAGGTTGAGTGTCGATTGGGCTGAATTGGGAGCTATCGCTTTGCTTAGACCGCAAATAGTGATGCTAGTACGGCGTTGGGCGAGTTTGTTAGTACCTAGTACAGGCGGCGCCGCGGCTATAAGCAAGTGATGGCCAAAACTAGATTGATTTGATTTGATTTGATTTGATTACGTCAGCTACACCATCCCAGCCGCCCTGAAGGCAGCTATGCGGCCTGTGCCCTGATCAACAACCGCCAGCTCTGGTCCTAAATACATGCAGATAAAACAGTATGAAGATAACAAAGGGATCATTTCCCAACCTAACAGAAGAAAAGAAATGACCCAAAAAAAAAAAAAGGTTTAGCTGGTGTGCCCTACTAATATGCATTGCTGCGGCATCAGCTACCAAGCATCCTTATACCCTTGAGGACTCATTGCATGGCTAGTTGTCCCAATCTATGCTCCAAAACTGCCCAAGAAGCTTGGTTTCTAGTATAAACCTCACTGCTCAAGCAGCATATCTTTCCTTTAAGAGAATCTGCCTCAGGTCAGTTGTCCATGTGTCATCCATCCATAATGTATTTTGTGCTGCCCTAAATCTGGAGCAGCTTAGCATAATGTGCTGAACTGTCTGTTCACCCTGTTGGCATTGGCATTCCCCATCCTCCACCTCCAGTACTCCCCTTCAGTAGAGGAAATGATGAAGCCCTATATTTCTTGTTTGCATCTGGGTCAATATCAAGGAGAGAGGTCTGGCTAGCTTTGCATAGATCTTTATGATCTCCTTTAGCAGTTTTTCTGCCATCTGGAAGAGGGTTCAACCTTGTGTTTCCCGCTGCCAGCTAAGCTCCCACTTCTCATAGGTGTGAGCTTTTAGCCTTCCTCTAAAAGTTGACAACAGTTGTTTGAGGCCTACTAGCCATGGGGCTGTGGCATCAGTGTCCACTTGAATGTTCCTTCTCCTAGCATTTTGAATCAGCCTCCAGCCTGTTGCTTCCTTTGCTGCTTGGTCCGCCAGTTTGTTTCCAGGGATCCCTTGGTGGGCTGGGATCCAGTAGATGGTGACTTGAGCCTCTTGTCTCCTGAGTTCTGCCCAGCTGTCAAAAATGCTGTTAAGAATCTGCTGGCCTGACATCTAAGAGCCTCCAATTGCTCTTATAGCTGCCTGACTATTGGAGAAGATTGTTATATCTTTTCTAGCTTGTGACTGTGCTAGCTTGAGCACCATATCAATTGCTAGTAGTTCTGCAAGAAAGACATTTGCTTCTGATGTTTGGCTGAGGAACATCTGTTGTTTTGCTGAGGTGCAATACTGGATAGCTGCAGCTCCAACTTTTCCATTTACCACACTCCCATCTGTGTAAATGATGAGTCTGGTGTCCTTTGCAAGGATCTGATTGTGTCTTGCCCTTGCTGACTCTGCATTGTCTAGGATGCAAATTTTAGGTGGCTCCCACCAAACTGGGGTGAGGAACAGTTTCCATAACTCCAGGTTTGCCACTGCTCCTTGCCCCAAAACTGTCTCAATCCTATGTCTGTGTTGTTCCAGTGGCCCCCATCTTCCATGTAGACTGTACCAGTCATCATGAAAGCCTCTCCAGGTTCCCTCTCTTCTGATCTGTGTCAGATTTTGGTATAGCAGAGTGGTGTAGATTCAGAGATATGTTTCTGCTGTTATCTTATTCAAGTGCTGTCTAAGAGGTAGGAGAAATGCTTCCACATCAAGTGCAGGTCCTGAGACTGTTTTAAAAGCCCCTGTGATGACCTTGGCTGCTCTTCTCTAGATTGCTTTGAGTTTCTGTACAGCCTTATCCCTGTAGTTTCCATTTGGATCCACTGGGGCATACCAGGCTGATGCTCCATAGGTGATTTGTGGCAGGATCATTCCTTGGTATATTTGTTGTAACCCTTTATAGCTTGTGCCCCAGGTCGATCCTGCAAGGCTACTTAGAGCTCCCAGTGATTTGGTTGTCTTGGCCTCAATATGCTCAATATGACCATCCCAGCTGAGCTTGTTGTCCAGAATAAGCCCCAGAATACAGCACTTAGTGACTGGTTTCACTTCTCAGACCTCCAGCCAAACTGAGCAGTTCAAGTTCACCCTCTTATACTTGCTTGGTAGGTGGATAAGACTGTACTTGTTGGGGTTAAATTTTAATGCATGTGTCACTTCCCAGTCCTTACATTTTGTGTAGATTGACTCTAGATTCCTGCAGTTATCTTCCATGGAGCTCCCCCATGTTATTATATTTGCATCATCTATCCAGCCTGCTGCTGCTGTACTATGTTCTTTACTGTGGCAGGCTTCTATCAGGTTGGTGTTGAAGAATAGGTAGAGGATTGGTAAGAGTAGTGACTCTTAGAAAATACCAGTTTCCACATCCATAAGCTCTGATGTGCCCTCTGGGAGTCTGATAGTTGTCTGTCTGTCCTTAAGGAAGCTTGCCACCCACTGTACTAGTAGTGGGTCAATTCTTCATTTTCTCAAGTTGTGGAGAAGTCAAGGGTGTGAGATATTATCAAAGGCACCAGAGATGTCTAGGGAGAGAATCAAGACAACTCTCCTTTCTGCCTTCCCATTTTATTTAATGTTTATCTTTTCAAGTAGCCAGTAGAGTGCATGGTCTGTAGAAACACCCTTTCTTCCCCCTATATAGATTGCTGGAAGTAGAGAGAACCTCTCTACTAGTTCTGACAGGTATCTTGTGATGATTTTCTCCAGGATCTTTCCTAGTGTGCTGAGAAGGGCCACTGGATGGTATGATTTAGCCTCTGTATAGTCCTCTTTCCCTGGTTTATAGAGGGACACAGTCTCTGCCACCTTGAAATGGTTCAGGCAGTAGCCATAGGTGATGCATGTGTTGAAGAGAGAGGTAAGAATCAGCATCAAGATATCCTTGAGGATATTTAACACTAGATTCAGTATTCCATCTTGCCCTGGGGCCTTTCAAGTTGCCACTATAGATAGTGTGGTCCACACCTCTCTTTGTGTGAATGGCAGCCATTCAACTGGGCTAGGATAGACATAGTCCTGAATATCAGAAAGGTC
>WURS02067508.1:0-10519 GCA_011762765.2 Rhinocypha anisoptera | reverse complement strand
AGAGAGAGAGAGAGAGAGAGAGAGACGGAAAGAGAGAGAGAGACAGAGAGAGACAGAGAGACAGAGAAAGAGAGAGAGAGGGAGAGAGAGACAGAGACAGAGACAGAGAGAGAGACAGACAGAGAGAGAAGGGGGAAAGAGTGGGAGAGAGTGGAGAGAGAGAGAGAGAGAGAGAGAGAGAGAGAGAGAGAGAAAACTCACTTAGTAATGAGAATACGTCTCGACTTAGGAGTGTCATCGTCACCACCATAACTAGCCATCAAACCCTGTGCAGATGTGACATTCTCCGAAGCATTAGACCTCGACTTGGCATAGTACATGAAACGTTCGTGAACAAATTCAACCTTCTCCAGGTAGCCACTGCTGGTGTAGAAAACGTTCTTCCACACCCCAAAGTGAAGTTGACCATCTCGACGGATGAAGATCGAGAAGTACTCGCGCTCGTTGGTGATCGCTGCGTCCGCATCCCACGGTGGATCGTAGCTCATTCCCGACTGGAGAGTGTTCTTCTCTATGTTGAATATTAAACCATTCTATTTTTGGTGTTAGTTGAAAAACGGAAAATAAATACAGAAACAAAGTTTAGAAAATTATTAAAATTTATCTTGATTCGAATCTTAAAAAACCGATTAGATCAAATTCAAGTTGTCATATTTTGAAGATTTGAGCAACAAATTCGAATCAAATCGAATAAGAAACCGTATTAGATATCAATTCGAATTGAATCGACAATAAATTCGAATCGAATCAAATATGAATTCGAATCAAATCAGATATATGAATAAGAAACGTATTAGATATCAATTCGAATCATATCAGTGTTCTTCTCTATGTTGAATATTAAACCATTCTATTTTTGGTGTTAGTTGAAAAAACGGAAAATAAATACAGAAACAAAGTTTAGAAAATTATTAAAATTTATCTTGATTCGAATCTTGAAAAACCGATTAGATCAAATTCAAGTTGTCATATTTTGAAGATTTGAGCAAAAAAATTCAAATTAAATCGAATATGAATTCGAATCGACTATCAATTCGAATCGAATCTGTTATAAATTCGAATTGAATCAGATATATGAATTATAATCGAATCGATTATCAATTCGAATCATATATGTGTTCTTCTCTATGTTGAATATTAAACCATTCTATTTGGTGTTGGTAAAACGGACAGAAAATAAATACAGAAACAAAGTTGTTATTTTTCAGAAAGTGGACATTGATCTTATTTTGAAAGTTTAGACAAATTATTCGAATCAAATCGGCTATAAATTCGAATCGAATCAGATATAAGAATTAGAAACGTTGTGAATATCAATTCGAATCGAATCAGTTATAAATTCGAATCTAATTGCATTCAAATCGAATCCGATATATGAAAATAATAAACTTAGTGGATATCAATTCGAATCGGCTATGAATTCGAATCAAATCGGATAACAATTTGAATCGAATCAAATATGATTTTTCGAATTCAATCTGATAAAAAAAATTGAATTGGTTATGAATCCAAATTGCATCTGATATATATATAAAATCGAATCGTAGTAGATGTCAATTCAAATGAATTTGAATCGAATAAAAATTTGAATAGTTAATTTACCTATCTCTTAGGTTTTCTTTTACACTTTTATTTTTATTAACATTTATTTTTAGTAAGCTTCACTTACATCATCTTTACCGTAAACATCAAAATAGATTAACTGATCTTTGTAGTGGACACTGTAGATATTTCGAATTCGATCCTTGAGCTGGGCAAATCGTTGACTGGTGCCAAAGATGGGCCACTTCACCTCAATCGGATCCGAGGTGACATTGAGCAACATGTGCCCAAAAGTGTTGTCAAAGTTCACATTGGGCACATCGTAAACAAGCCAGTCATTGGAGAGTAGAATCAGGTTAGTTTTGAAGATAAATGCCCCACGAAGATTTAGGTTGGATATGTTCTTGGCCAATTGGTCGCAGATTACCTAGAAAACAGTATAAGTTGGGTTAAATTTTATTTGATGTTTAGACTTTTGGGAAACTCATTACATTAGAAGCGTTAAAAATAACATCTGCCCAAGATTGGTTGAATTGAAGGCAAAGAATCAAATAAAGTGCAAAAGCTCCAATCCGAGAAAATCGCATTGCAAAAACAAACACACCTCGATTCAATTCAAACTCAATCAATAGTTCAAAATTAAATATACTGAACTTAAGATACATTTTTACCAAAAAAGTTCGAACGTTTTTATACTACATTTGTAATTAATTTAATTTAAGAAATTTAAATTGAATCAATTTGCATTATTTAGCATTATTTTTAAATAAAACAAATAAAATGTTAAAATATAAATATTTTAATTTTAATTTAAAAATAAAAAATTTTACAAAATGTGCAACAAATTCCAATTGAATCGAGTGAGAATTTGAAAAGTTCAAAAGTTCGAATCAAATTGAATGAGAATTCAAGGAGTTTTGCACAACATTTGAACCAAATTGGTATAAAATTCAAATCACAACAATGAAAGTTAGATTCGAATCTGTTAAGAATTCAAATCACAACAACATTGAAAGTTGGATTCGATTTGGTTAAGCTCAGTGGAAGTAGGGTAACTGTAACAGTACAACAAAAAATTGTAGAGAGAACCAAAAATGTCAGAACATGAACAAAGAACATAGAAACCCACGATCATACTTTTCACCATTTAATATATATATAAGGAGAAAGATTTTAGTTATTACTTGTTAGAACTAAATATTCTGAAGAGTAACGTCCTCTGTGGAAAGTCAGTTGTTGTGGTTGCGGTGATACCACTAGTACTGCTCGTCTGCGCTCCACTCCTCTCTCTCTCTCTCTCTCTTTCTCTTCTCACCCTTCTCACACTTTTCTCTTTCTCTCTCTCACTCTCTCACACACAGCAAGCCGGTCTGCCCATTCACAGCATTGTCCGCGTGTTAGTGTCTGATGCAGTCTCGCCTCATCTTTGCATCATTCCACGTGTCGTTGCACTCTTTCATACACATACATACCCGACAGTGTTTTGGCGTAATCAACCCGAAAAACCCTTTTTAAAGTAGTTCATCATCTTAGTTTCGTCACCTTTATTTACACCATCCTTATTTTTATTACCTGAAAAAGATGTCACCAAAGAAGAAGGAGCCCGCGTCTTCTTCATCAACCAACCTAACCGACAGTCAGAAAAGTAGTAATAAGAATAAGAATAGTAGTAATAATAATAGTAATAAGTCGAGTGGTGCCAAGGATGAGGGCAAGTACTTTGAGTTGGAGGGTGCAAAGCAAGGTGAGGTGGTGGTGAGATTTCCACCCGAAGCCTCCGGGTATCTGCACATTGGACATGCCAAGGCAGCACTGCTCAACGCGCACTACCAGAAGGCCTACCAGGGCAAGCTCATCTTTCGCTTTGACGACACCAATCCCGAGAAGGAGAAGGAGTCGTTTGAAAAGGTACGAGTTTCTTTGGTTTTGGAGAATTTTTGTTAGATTTAATTAAAAATTTATTCACTTTGAATTCTTTCCGATTCGTATTCATCTCCTATTCGATTCGAATTCGTATCTGATTTGAATTGAATTATTATCTGGTTTAATTCGAATTCTAATATGGATTCTATTCGAATTAGTATCTGATTCGATTCGAATTAGTATCTGATTTGATTTGAATTATTGTTTGTTTAAATTGAATTAGTATCTGATTTGATTCGAATTCCTATCTTATTCGATTTGAATTAGTATCGGATTCAATTTGCCAATTTTTCATTATTATATTTGATTAATTTTTTTCTGTATATAATAATTAATATAATTTTATTGTATACTTCTATATCTTTTATTTCTTAAATATAACCAGATAATCGAAGGCGATGTTGAACTATTGGAAATCGTGCCCGACATGCGCAGCTACACCTCGGACTACTTCCAGTTGATGCAGGACGAGGCGGAGAAGATGATCAAATCAGGCAAAGCCTACGTCGACGACACCGAGCCAGAACAGATGAAGGCGGAACGTGAGCAACGAGTCGAATCCGCAAACCGTTCCAATTCGGTGGAGAAGAATCTCGAAATGTGGCGCGAGATGGTGAAAGGTTCTGCGAAAGGTCAAAAGTACTGTCTTCGGGCGAAGATCGATATGTCTTCGGATAACGGTGCACTTCGTGACCCAACCATCTACCGGTGCAAGCCTCAAGCTCACCCTCGAACTGGGGATAAGTTTAAGGCTTATCCAACGTATGATTTCGCCTGTCCCATTGTGGATAGCTTGGAAGGTGTGACGCATGCGTTGCGTACCAGCGAGTACATGGATCGGGATGCGCAGTACTACTGGTTTTGTGATGCGTTGGAGATTCGTAAACCACGGATTGCGGCCTATTCGAGGTTGAATCTGATGAATACGGTTTTGTCGAAGCGAAAGTTGACCTTCTTTGTCGAACAGGTGAGTTTGGGTTGTAAGGGGGTTGGATTTATGTAGGGACTGCAGGAAAAGTCAATCCTGTGTATTTGCATAAGAGAGTTTTGGGGAAGTTTCTTGATTAAAAAAACACTATCAGAGTAACGTTTTTCTAAAAACTTTCTTTTCGGCTCGGCTTTTCCTACTATTCCTAAGTTAATATTGAACTTTTAAATAGTGTCGATGTTAATTTGAGATTGTTAAAGAAATTCTATTCGAACTCGAACTAAGTAGATTCGATTCGAATTTAATTTGTTTGAACGATTCTAAACAAAAATTAAAACGATTAGAAAAATTCGAATTTGTAATGTAAGAGAGATTTGATTCGAATTCAAATCTGTTAGAGTGAATCGATTCGAATTTGGAATATTAGAGGGAATTGATTCGAATTTGGACTATTAGAGAGAATCGATTCGAATTAGAACTGTAAAAACGAATCGATTCGAATTTGGACTGTTTGAGTGATTCGATTCTGATTTTTATCTGTTAGATAAAATTAATTTGTCTTTTTCTCAGTATTTGTTTAATCTTATATTTTGAATTTTATTTGTTTGAAGAGTCAATCTGACCTTGAATGTTATCTTTGTTTTTTATTATCTCTGAATTAATTAATCCAATTAACATTTTTTAATTTTATTTGTGTTCAATACTAGGGTGTGGTCGAAGGATGGGACGATCCGCGCATGCCCACCGTTCGAGGTATCCTGCGGCGAGGTCTCACCGTGGAAGGTCTCAAGCAATTCATCGCCTCACAAGGCTCCTCCAAGGCGGTGGTCGTCATGGACTGGGACAAAATTTGGGCTTTCAACCGAAAGGTCATCGACCCGATTGCTCCGAGATATTCTGGTGTAGAGGCTAACGATGCGGTGACGGTGGAAATTCTCGAACCGGTAACTGGATCCATTTCGGTAGCGTTACATCCGAAACACCCGGAAATGGGACAACGAGAAGTTCCCGTTTGCGATCAGTTGTTGATTGATCAGACCGATGCTAAGGCACTGGAACGGGGTCAGTATGCCACTTTTATTTCCTGGGGAAATCTGACTATTAAGGTAAGAAGACAAATTTTTTGGTGTGATGAGTTTAGGGAAGAGTTGCGTATAAAACATAAATTTTTTACAAATTCGAGTTAATTCGAAGAGTAATGCAAAAAAATCGAATTAAATCGAGCGAGAATTGAAAAAGTTCGAATTCCGAAGCAAATTGACGGAAAATTCGAACCAAATTGGATTAAAATTCGAATCATAACAGAAAAAGTTAGATTCGAATCGGTTAAGAATTTGAATCATAACAGAGAAAGTTAGACTCGAATCGGTAACGAATTCGAATCACAACAATGGATTCGAATTGGTTAAGCACAGGAGAAGTAGCGTAACTCTCACAGTACAAAATCGTGGATGGCACAATACCAAAAAATGACAGAACATAGAACATAGAAAACCACGACCATATTATTCATTAATATATAGGAGATATTTACAAAAGGTTCGGAGCTAAAGCCTCTTGTAAAGAAAACGGCCGCAAAGTTGCCTAAGTCAAACTTGAGTTATAATTCGAAGTTATACGCAAAAAATCGAATCAAATCGAGTGAGAATTGGAAAAGATTGAATCGAGTGAGAATCCGAAGAGTTATGCACAACATTCGAATCGAAATAAGATTCGAATTATAAAATAGAATATTAGATTCAAATAGTTTAAGGATTTGAATCACAACAGTGAAAGTTAGATTCGAATAGGTTACGCACAATAGAAGTAGCTTAACTGTTATAGTGCAAAAAAATGGCCGAGTGGCAGAACATGAAATTGTCCAAGTATAGAAAGGGACATGGAAAACCATCAAATTTTGTATTTGCCATTAATATATAGAAATAAGTAATTCACTAATGTATTTGACTGTTTATTTTGTTGCTACTACAACTTTAGCGCATGCGCATAGAAGAGTTTTATTCGAATTTATATTAGATTCGAATTTTTTCTTGATTTATTTGTGAATTTTTTTTAAGAAGAACAAAACCCAAAAGGAGTAGTATTTATTTCACCGTTTTGAGGATCCGTGTGAACTTTATAAAATAACAAGAATAACAGAATTTTTAAAAAATCACATTAATATTATAATATATAACATATTTTAATTAATTAATTTTTGTAGAATGTGAAGAAACAAGGTGAAAAGGTCACCGAGGTCATAGCCGGGTTGTCTCTGGACGTCAAAGACTTTAAGAAGACCTACAAGCTAACCTGGCTGGCAAAGGGTGCTACTATTCCTGCACTGTTTATCTACTACGATCACATCATTCGAAAGCCAGTCCTTGGCAAGGATGATGATTTCAAGCAGTACATGAACACTGATTCCAAAATGGTAGTGCCTGGATTTGTCGATGCCGCGTTAGCATCGTTGAAACGATCACAGGTGATTCAACTTCAGCGAAAGGGTTTCTTCATCTGTGATGAACCCTATGATGAGTCTACGGTGGATTTCACGGGAAAACCGAAACCGATTTGCTTGATCTCGGTGCCCGATGGAAGCACTGATTTGAATATATTTCCTGTTGTGGTTCAAGAGTGGAAAAAGAAGAATGTTTTTGTCGAGACTAAAGAGGTAAGATTATCTCCTATATATTAATTAAATAGTTAGATTCAAATCGGTGATGAACTATAATCACAACAGTGAAAGTTAGATTCGAATCCGTTAAGTACAGTGGGAGTAGGGTAACTTTCACAGTACAACAAAGAACATAGAACATAGAAACCCAAGGGAATACTCTCCTATATATTAATGAATAATATGTTCGTGGTTTTCTCTGTTCTATGTTTAATGTTCAGTCTTTTTTTTTGGTATTGTGCCATCGACAATTTTGTACTGTGAGAGTTACGCTACTTCCACAGTGCTTAACAGATTCGAATCCATTGATCTAATTCGAATTCATCACCGATTCGAATCTAATTTTCACTGTTGTGATTCGATTTTTGTACATAACTTTTCGAATTCTCATTTTCAATTCGATTCGAATTTGAACTTTTCCAATTTTTCCCCTAATTCTATTTTTTTCTTGAATGTCTTTCGATTTTATTTGAGCTTTTTTAAATCTTATTTTGGATATTTTTTTCTATAGGCCACCTCGAAGTCTAGTTCAACATCTATGGCAGATCTTGATGGGAAAATTCGCGCTCAAGGCGACGCAGTGCGCAAGATCAAATCGGACAAGTCTGCATCGAAAGAGGCGGTCAAAGCGGAAGTTGACAAACTTCTCGCTTTAAAGGCTGATTTCAAGAAGCAATTCAACCAAGACTGGACTCCCGATTTTAAGGTTCCAACGACCACTTCGGCTACTGCTCCGGCTGGTGGAGATTCCGGTTCATCCGCAGCGGAGTTCGACGGGAAGATTCGTGCCCAAGGCGAACAGGTTCGAAAGCTCAAATCGGAGAAGGCTTCGAAGGAGGCGATCAAAGCGGAAGTTGACAAACTTCTCGCATTGAAAGCGGATTTCAAGAAACAGTTCAATCTGGATTGGACTCCCGATTACAAGCCTACTTCCGGTTCCACTCCGGCGACTTCCGGCGGAGATGACGGTGAACTTGACGGAAAGATTCGGGCTCAAGGAGACCTGGTTCGAAAGCTCAAATCGGAGAAGGCTTCAAAGGAGGCAGTTAAAGCGGAAGTTGACAAACTTCTTGCGTTGAAGGCTGATTTCAAGAAGCAATTCAACAAAGATTGGACTCCGGATTATAAGCCTACTTCCGGTTCATCGGCAGCTCCGGCCTCTGGTGGAGCGGGAGCTGATTTGGATGGCAAGATTCGTGCTCAGGGAGATTTGGTACGAAAGTTGAAGTCGGAAAAGGCGGATAAGAAAGCAGTGGATGAACAGGTGGCACTGTTGCTCAAGTTGAAGGGTCAGTTTAAGGAGGCAACCGGAAGTGAGTGGAAACCCGATGCCACTGCTTCTAAAGGCAAAGAGAATAAGAAACCGGAAGCGGCGAAGAAGCAACCGGAGAAGCAGAAGCCAAAGCAAGAGCCGAAAAAGGCCCTGGAAGCTAAAGAAGGCTCTGGCCCGAAGAAGCAAACTCGACTCGGTATGGAAACCAAGAAAGCGGACAACTACTCTGAGTGGTACACTGAGGTTATTACCAAGGCCGAGATGATTGAGTACTACGACGTATCGGGCTGTTATATTCTACGTCCCTGGTCGTACGCCATTTGGGAGGCCATTCAGAGGCATTTTGATGCGCGGATCAAATCGTTGGGAGTGCAAAATTGCTACTTTCCCATGTTTATCTCGAGGGGCGCACTGGAAACCGAGAAGACGCATATCGCCGACTTTGCACCCGAAGTGGCGTGGGTCACTAAATCGGGCCAGTCGGACATGGCCGAACCGATTGCTATTCGACCCACCTCGGAAACCGTGATGTACCCGTCATATGCTAAATGGGTATGTTCAAATCTTTCAGTCTATTCCAACATAATCAGAACAGTACACTTTACACTACACTCACTCACAGAGTGAGCTGCAAATAATTTATTTTTTTACTGATATATTTGCAAAATCAGTTTTTTGTTTGCAAATATATTTGCAGCTCACTCTGTGAGTGACTTAAAAATATTGTCTGGGAATAGCCCAACATTAAGCACGTTTCTGGTTATAACTCGACAAGTCTTTGTAATAGACTTTCAATTTAAAAATAAAAGTATATTTAAGGTATTTTAGAATATCAACGTTTATAAACTGAATTTTTTAGAAATTGTAGAGTTATAAGCCAACTTCACTTAAATTGTCACCTTAAAAGCTGGTATTTTTAAAATTGTAAGGGTATAACCAGAAAGTATTTTTAAAATTGTAAAGATATAACCAGACAGTATTTTTAACAGTGTAGAGTTAAGTTTTAAGTTTTTTTCTAACGCTGAGATTTCTCGAAATACATTTTGACTCAGAGCACTTCTTAGAGAACTTCTTAACTGAAAATTTTTAAAATTGTTTTAGGCCGAAAAGTACTTGAGAAACTTAACCGAGTGTTAATTTGAATGAATTTTGTTTATCAATTTACTCATAATTTTATGAAATCATTGTATTTATACTCTACCAGGTGCAATCCCACCGAGATCTGCCGATTCGGCTCAACCAGTGGTGCAATGTGGTGAGGTGGGAGTTCAAGCAGCCTACTCCGTTTTTGCGTACCCGTGAATTCCTGTGGCAGGAAGGCCACTCGGCGTTTGCCACCGAGAAGGAAGCACTGGAAGAGGTGTTTCAGATTTTGGACTTTTACGCAGAGGTCTACGAGGAGTTGCTCGCCATTCCCGTGATCAAGGGACGCAAGTCGGAGAAGGAGAAATTTGCCGGTGGACAGATGACCACTACCTGTGAGGCCTATGTTCATGTCAATGGACGTGGTATTCAAGGTAAGCTATTGGGATATCTCCTATATATTAATGAAATGAAAAGTATGATCGTGGGTTTCTATGTTTTATGTTCATGTTCTGGAATTTTTAGTTTTCTGCCATTTTTGTTGTACTGTGAAAGTTACCCTACTTTTACTGTGTTTAACCGATTCGAATCCAACTTTTACTGTTGTAATTCGAATTCTTAACCGATTCGAATCCAACTTTTACTGTAGTTATTCGAATCTAACTTTCACTGTTATAATACGAATCTTTTTCCATTCGATTCGAATGTTGTACATAACTCTTCAGATTTTTCATTTATTTTGATTCGAACTTTTTTTCAATTCTCACTCGAATCGATTTTAATTTTTTTGCATATTAATTCGAATTCTGATTCGGTTTTGCCGCCGTTTATTTACAAGAGGCAGATGGCGCTTTAGCTCTTGCCTTCTTGTAAATATTACTGTTGTGATTCGAATTCATCACCGATTCGAATCTAACTTTCACTGTTGTGATTCGAATTCATTACTGATTTGAATCTAACTTTCACTGTTGTGATTCGAATTCATCACCGATTTGAATCTAACTTTCATTGTTGTGATTTGAATTCATCACCGATTTGAATCTAACTTTCACTGTTGTGATTCGAATTCATCACCGATTCGAATCTAACTTTCACTGTTGTGATTCGAATTCAT
>WURS02067497.1:0-10520 GCA_011762765.2 Rhinocypha anisoptera | reverse complement strand
CACATAGGGAAAGGATCTGGTCCACAAGGCACCATTTGTGAATTTTCACAAATTTGTCCTAGGACAACGTTAGCTCTTGAATTCGTCCAACAAACCCATTTTACCGTTGATTTCTGTGGTAACACTTCTCAATTTTCCAGTAAAACTTCTCGCCACAACAACTTATTTCCCATTTAGTCCTATTTCCCATTTAGTCCTATTTCCCACCTAGTCCTATGACCAGGTCATCTGTATATTGCAGTTATATCTCCATGCCTTTTTACATTTCTTTAGTATTTTCAGGTTCTCCTCATCACTTGATTTTTGGACCTCCGTTAAATGTTGTATGTTCTTCCTTTACCACACGGCTGCGTCTTCTTACAAATGCTTTCTTCCCTTTTCACGCATCAACTCATTTCTATTTTTTTAAAATAGTGATTGAAACGTATATATTTTCTATCTTCTTTAGTAGAAGTGATTTATCAGGTCGAAAGTAATGCGTATTGCAGTGAAGTCGAAGGCAGCACTGTTTACTATCCATGGGGCTATTAATTTGGTACCTTTGTCAACCTAGTAAGCATATGTCTCTGTCTGCCAAAGTACCAAAACAATTATCGTGTAAAGATAAGTTCGTGTTAAAAAAAGGAGAATGATAGAAGGAAGACGTTTGTTTCGCCTTAAGTTAGGTAATAAAATTCGAGTGAAAGTTCGACAGAGAATTTTGGTCAATTATTTGAAAGGTTTTCTGAACTTAGGCGTGAGTATCAGATTATTCCCCTTTAACGTATGTGACTCAGGCGGTACTAGAACCGCAAACGGACAAACTGATTACCAGAATTAGGCGTAGGATTTATATGTTCCTGACAATTTTATAGACGTCCTATTTCCCTAATATTTTAAGGTATTTGTGAAAAAACTTGGATGTTCTAACGTGAAAAATTAAAAAGGATGGATATTTCGGTGTTGTTTTGATCTTAGGATGTTTAAATGAAGGTCAATAAATGAGAAAAGAGTCAGGAAATTATTTTGAATTTATTACTATAATGATTATATTTCTCGTTAGAGATACAGAAATTATAAGGAAAGCAAAGTAATTACACCAACCGGTGTAATAAGTAATAAGTGACAATAAGTGATTACGTTAGGATAGAGTTAGGATACATAAATATATGATGCAATTAGTGGGATCAGGTAGAAAACTCTTTGTTTTACAAGTAACTTAGAGAGAAATATATAAAACAGCAAGGGCATTAAAGTAGAATGGAAGTATAATATGATTGTGAACGATACCGCATCAGTTTATTAGCTAATGAGAGGAACTGCGGGGGAAGATGGCAGATTTTCCTTTTTGTGTGCATATGGATTTTGTTAACTTTCGCTCGAAATAATTAAACTTACTTCTGTCGAAATAGTACTTCGTATCTTTGCGTAGTTTTAGTGAACGAGAAATAATAGAGTACAGCTTTTTAACTAAATATGGGTACAGCTATATATGGATAATATATGGTCGAATATTTCTTCATTTTCCCAAGAGAAAATTTAAAAAAAATTATCACCAATGACAGAAAAATTACGAAGTTTTGTATCAGTGGTTTCCCTTTTGTAGCTTGACTCGCGAAATGAAGCGCTGTAGTTAATCTACATTCCTGCTTTAAAGTTTCCATGGCTTAATTATCTTGTAACGCCCGCTCACCCTAGACTAGTGAGATATTTTGAGTGAATGTGTACGTTGGCAATGGTTGGTAACAACGAATTATATTTTTGAAACTGATTTTAATGTCTTTTGTATTCCATGCTATTAAATACGGGATATTTAGTACTTCTATGCCAATTTTTTTTCATAACTTTGTGCATAATATATAACAAATTCATAGGATTCAGTCAGTCATAGAAAGAAGTAACCTATTTCTTTCTCCAGTCTTACGTGCTGCTTTGTTCCTTTGCTATAAATATCGCACAGGGAGCGAGCCAGCATCCCTCGATCCCAACAATGGGATCCCTCAAAACTTCCCATCCATTTGCTCACGTCGGATTGGCCGTCCTTGCGCCCATGTCCCCGAGGGGTCGCACGGTCCCCCATCCAGGTGTGCCCGTCCCACTCAGCACACCCACACAAACACGCGCACGCACACCTCAACGCGCCGATGCACGGCTGGATGCGCGGCCGGGGGTTAGATGGATTAGACTTGGCCGCCCGTGGGGCTGGGCGGTCGGGCGGATTAGCCCCCAGAGGGGAGTCGACCTCTCTCACTTCTCCCGGTGAAGCCATCCGTCTCCGTCCGCGGACGTCAATCGCCGCGTCTTGCCCCCATCGTATGCTCCCGCTCTCCATTCCCCGCTCCCTAAAACCCTTGCGCCAACCTCGACACGTACCAAGCCCCAGCCCCTCCCCCTCCTCTCGGCTTCCGTGTGGTGGTCGCTAATCAATCTAATGCCGCAGCGCCTGCTGGTGCGTGAGCCTACGTGCTGGCAAAAGGCGCCAACAGACCCGCAACGATTGTGAATCAGGACCCGCCACAAAACGTCGCCCACCACCGCCCCCACGAAACCCTGTCTGCCACACTCCCTGCGCCCACCTCTCCTGCATTGCCTCCGGAACATACCAATTGGAGACTATCCAAGGGAAAAGTTATCGAGCCAGGTGACGCCTGATATTTATATATTCGGGACCTTGAATTAGATTGTTCCCCTCCCTACCGAATTGAACTTTAGTGCTGAAAATTTTAGAAAATCACCACCGCTTGCTGTTCACATTGTCCCATCATGGTGACATACTTTTAAGTGCTCCTGCCCGATCTCGAGTGAACGATAACGCCTGTGTAGTTTGAGTGTTTTCGATTTGGTTATGCGGCTTGTAAATGGGGGTCCACATATTTCTGGCTTCAAAGGCTTGTGATATATTGGTCTCCGAAAATAGAATTCTGGCCATATCTCTTCTCTTTGTGCTCTACCAGAGAACCTTCTTAGCCCATTTATTTTATTGCCATCAATGACTCACACGGCTTTCGCTCAAAGTCCAAAGTCAAGAATAATGATAAGTTCAAGAGTGAAAGACAAAGGATTCCTCAATCATTCTCTAAATTCAAGAAATGGAACAAACATTTTCAAGGAATTTTTCTGAATAGTTAGCGGTTGCATCATCTAAAAGATTTTTCATTCTGAAGTTAAAATGATATTTTTTATCTATTTTAGTGGAAATTATTTTCGTCCTAACATATATATCACTACTTAAACTACTAGGTAGTAAAATTGTTATCCTAGATGATTTATTAATCGAAAAGTTCAGGTAAGATAGGGCCTTTACAATATTTTAAATCTATATTCAGATTAAAGTACATGGGTGCTACAAGTGAGATGATTCCAAAGATTAACCTATGTTGGTGCTGGAAGAGAATTATCAATCTTGGAAACTTATATCGTATAAAGGGATTAAGTAAGGAAAGCAACAAAACAAGACTACTCAGAGCTGATGTTTATCGGGTTCGTGATGATTCCACGTCAATGGCTTCTATATACTATATATGAGTGCTAATATTTTTTTATTTTGTTTATTAATAAACAAGTAACTGATTTATTCCTTACGAAACGATCCTTAGCCCTTTCTTACTGCGTTTACGGAGAACTTAGGTTCCATTCATAATCGCATGATATCAACATTTGATAAACAAAATATTCTTTTCAGCAATTTCAAACATTTTACTGGAAGAAAACTGTAATAACTATCTCCGAAAACTTCCCATAATTTGGGCCAAGCATGTGAATTAGATATGAGCATTGACATATGAATATATTTTATTCAAATTAATAATGCTTGGATATAATTGACAATTGAATGAACTACTGTGGTAAAAAATCCTATGTTAATTCCTATGTATTTCTAGCATCTTTGTTTTAAGTTCCAGTTAAGTTAAAGATTTTATTAAACCACACTACTTTGGCCGAATGCTCTGGAGGTTTCTTTGGCAGATATAGCTCTTGAGAGATCCGAAACTCGTTTTACCCTTAAGCCAATCTATTGAGGGTTCCCATTACCTTGTTTACCTTTGGTACCTTTTAATAATTAAATTGAATGTCTTTTACGATAGACGTAAAGTGATAAAAAACCGCGGTCTGAGCTGAACTGACACGTTGATTAACGTAATTATACTTCAATTACTCAGCTCAATAAAATTAAATAATTAAATTAGAATGCGAATTTGAAAAGTGGGTATGTGACAAGGTGACTAAGAAAAATATAATATCGAAATTAATAGAAATATCTTAAAACTCCAGGCATAAGGGGTTGAAGGAAGCGTTACTTATCACAAAAAATGATTGTCATTGATCAATGGTTAACGTTATATGAAATTAAAAATCAATATGCAAAATATAAATCGTTAGATAAATCATCAAGAAAATGGATCTTACGTTTAAATATACTCTGCGCCATGCTTCTGATTCAGAACATGGCGCAGGGTATAACGTTGATGTAATAACGTTCATTATAACGTACTGATGTAACATGGAAAAGGATACGTCAATTTCATTTCAACAGTATTCCCTAAAACAAATAAATATTTAGTGTAAGATTATCATAAAGGTATTTTCGTTTTTCTTTTATTTGTTGTTGAATAAGAAATATTGTCACTTTTTATTGGAATATTGTAGTATTATTTTTTTATTTTATAACTTTACATGTTCATTTATATGTAATTATCACCAGAGTGTATCTATGCTGGGGATATTAAAAAAAGGATTATGATACATAAAGGAAAGGAATTAAGCAATGGCGAGATATTTTTGAACTAAATTAATGAGGCTTTCTAATTATTTACGCTTAACATAGAACATTAAAATCTTAATTCTTTTTTATTTACATACCAATCCATACACAGCAGGATCGCGTTATTAATTGGTTTTGGCGCATGTTTACGGGAGAATGGTGTTTATAAGGCCAACTATTCAAGAAAATAAGTTTGAGTCTAGCACCTTATCCATGCTGGAGGGAATTCGAACCCTCGAATATCGGGCTACTGCTTTTCTCACTCAGGTAACCTGTCCGTCGAAAATCAAGAGCCAAATTTAACTCAAGGTTTTATGTGTCTCTTAAAAATTTCGGTATAACAATGATTTCACTGTTTTACGTTTGATTTTCATAAGTCAGATCTGGATCTAAGGATATTATTAGGTATCAGGTTCACTAATTATCATTGAAGAAGACGAGAACTTGCTTTGCATAAATTACATATATAGCAATGTGGAGGTTAGATATGTGCAACTGAATTCATTATTTAATAATTTCAGACAATTCCTTACTTAATTATACTCAGGAGCTACTGATAATAATAATGCATGAATCACACGTTAAACAGGACTTATGTCGAGTAAAGGTTACTGCACAGTATAGGTGTTAAGAAGGGCCTCTTCCAGTGTGCTTTGGTTACTTCAAGAGGAAGTGAAGAAGGGACAAGGGTGGGTTCCGTGAGTACCTTTCGAAGAAGCCGGTCTCTGCTATGCCAAATTCCCTTGGATTAGGGTGAGGGAATTCCAAGGCGGTATAAGGTCCGATGAGGAGGTAGGGCGGCGTAGTGGGATTGTATGGAATTATGGAACGAAGGGAGGTGGTTGCGACGGTTCAGTGGAGAGCGAAGTACGATGAGACAGCTGCATAGATGAAGGAATATTTCGGATATCAGGTAAACTATCACTTATCAGGTAAACAGATGCAAAATTATAATGACTTATTTAATCTAGGAATTATAGAAATGAGTTTGGGTTTAATTAATTTATATAATCGGAAATTCGGTTGAGGGATCAGAGTTGAATGAAAAAAACTTGGCAGTTCACCGGCGAGGATGTATTTCATGACGGATTTGTTCTAATGAAACTATTTTAGAACGCTTATGAAAAAGTTTATTGGTTCATTTTATAAGAGGTGTGTTAGATAGCACTATATGCTGGAAATAAAGTAAAAAAATTGGGATAAGGATTTATCTGCAGAGATTTGTAATTAATTATTCATTAATCTTGAAAATCTTACGATTCAATGCGGTCATAAGGGATTCCCTTCATCTATATTCGGGACAATAAAAACCTTGAAGGTTTATATTTTGTTGATAGGAGGCGTGTACCCCCTTATAATCAGAAATATTAGTCAACTATATAATTTTAAATATGAAAACTCCCTATTAAATTACGCAAAAAAGGTAGTAGCTGGGAAAAATAAGGACTGGTGTGTAGTTATCCAGTCCTCTTTACAGTTTATGGTAAATAATTTTTTTACCATTACTTCAGAAAAACTAATTCACTTCAATGTAATTCCAACGGCATATATTACAATATGTAATGTTTTTCTTTATGCAATAGAACGTTGTATAAAATAGGGAGTTGTGTTATGCATATAAGTATAAAGTAAATAATTCAAATATAATCTTAACTAATCATACTGTTGAAAGAAATGTGTTATATTTCAAAAAGGATCTCCTTGTCCTTCAAAAATGCAGGTAAATGAATAAAATCACTTTATTTATGGTGACACTATTAAAGTTTTCCTAAAATAGTATCATAATTTCTCTCTAATATTGATATTTTTTGTTTCTCTTACGGTTTAAATGTAGGAAAAATTTTTAAGACTTCTTGAGACCTTGCCTGATGATGTCTCGTTGCCGGTACTCAAGATATGAAAGATTGAGAATGTGGTCGTTTTAAGATGAAATGGAAGAGGACCGCATCAAAGAGCAAAGATTCGGTGATTATAGGCGGAGATGGCAATGCGATAGGGAACCCGTTTGTGGAGAAAGCAAGCCCAAACGATATAATTTAGGGGAAAATCGACATGAGAATTTGAAAGTGAGGTTGGTGTAGAAAGGACTAGAGATACGGAGCGAGTTGTTGCCATCTGGTTTTCATTTTTTAGAGGGAACCACTGAACAAGATTTCAGTAAAGGGGTAATGGATCGACTTTTGTAATTTCATTCCGTAGTGTGTACACAGAGTTGATTCTGGTAAAATAGGGCTAATATAATATTATTAGAAATGGTCAGCAATGAGAGTACGTCATCAATGGAGTTCTCATGATAAGTGGCATTAATGTGGGAGGGATAAACTAAGACTGTTGATCAGTTTAATATTCTAGGAACCTTAAAATTTGGAATTGGTACAATTTTACCTTATCACTAGCTTCTGAGCTGAAGTTAAGTGCATTGTGAAATGCTTTCATCAACGTGTCCCGAAAATATAAACCTGTTAATTTATATGAATAGTATGCGATTGAATAATAAAAAGGGCTTTCATAAAACTCCCACTCTAATAATTCGAAAGTCTTAAATTTAAAGAAAATATAAAAAGAACAATGTTAAAGCTTTTTCGCTATGAGTAGAGAATACTAAGAACAAAGCGAGATTGGATAACATGTTTATTAAATAAGATTTTACAAATGAAAATTCTGATTCAAAATATCCATGAAGAACTTATGTTTTCCACCACAAAAATACTGTAGTAAATAAGGTAGTTGACATGAGTTTTCATCATTTTAACATAATATTGGTTTACGTCTGCTGGGAATATCATGTTTAAAAATATAAAATCGCTGGGCCTGAAGCTAAGAAATTTAATTCTCCAATTCTGATGCACTCTTTACCAAATGATTATAATATGCATATGTAACCGAAATAGAAAAATTTAAATTTAAATAAATTGGCAATTTCTTATTGAAAGGTGCTGTTTAATACTTAATAAACGTAAACTTAAAAATTAAGAGTGAGAAAGTGTTAACATAGTGTTACGGGTAGCTACCACTTTATCACAATAAAAATAATTATTCCTTGAATTTTCTATTCGCCATAATTAAACACCAGCGAAGATGAAGTACTTCGTTAAAGGATAAACAATGTTTACTTTTAATCTTTTAGAAACATTTGTATGATAATATCCCTTTTGAAAATGAAAATTATTCTCTACATCCCTGTATGAATACTATTATTAGAATATGCAATTTTACTATCAATTTTAGTATTTTTAATTATAATAATTCTATGAGATAAAGTCAAACTATATTCTACATATATTAAGAAGAGTGAGACAAATTTAGTCTACAATTGCATGTTGTGTCCCAAGCCGTTACCTTATTAAAAAGAACTACGGCACTATGCGTCTATCATCATTTACACCATACTATAGAGAAAGACATTTCGTTCGTTCTGACTTGTTCAAGAGGCATTATTGCGTGGATATTTTTCCCATTATTTTATAAGCCTAGACATCTATTCACTCTTCGATTTTTAAGACCAGAACCAATCACTTACTATAGTCTTCACATCTCCTGTTTAATGGTTTAGTTGGCTAAAATATACCTAAACCCAAACAAACTAAATTTTTGGCGTACGCCAGGATTCCCTATGTAGCAGGAACTACGGAGAATATTGCCAGAATACTCCGACAACACAACCTCGTGACACGTTTTAATTGTGCAAAAAGGATGGGTAACTTCCTTTCTAAACCTTAATACCCGATACCAAACACTGCTTATGAAGGAGTGTATAAAAAACACACGTGAGTAAAAATCACACGCGTTTAAAAATACCTCAGAAATATCCAACCTTCACATCGGCTTCTTTTTCCGTTTATTTTTTTCGAATTGATTTTTCCAAGTCACTCATCGTACTAGTAATTATCTTTTATATGGGTTTCTTTTTGTTTCTATATTTTTATTTATTTATTACGTACACGCATATAAGCATTGTAAGCTTAAGTGTGTAAATATACCTCCAGAGAAACTATGTCTTAAAGCCCAGGAGTCTGATATAAATAATATAATAATACAAGTTATTGTGGAATCATGGTTTTTCCGTTGTTAGTTAGGCACACCCCTTTCTACCTCTCTTCAATATTTAAAGAAACGGATTACTTCTCTGCTTTTTCTCGTCTTCTCAGCAATGTAAGTAATATTAAGCATCCTCATAAACGTCCACACTACTACTAATATTCATGCCATTCAGTTCTTTTCTTTTCACATTAGTCATAATTATTTATATATCTATACTCTAATCAATTTAACACACTTTTCACGCCACCCACCCTCATTTTCTTTCTCTACAACCACTTTATTATGTTCGTTCTTTTCTATCAGCCACATCGATTTATCTGGTCTTGTTACTCATCATTGGTCAGTTTTATCCGTGTAATCGGTATTTAATAAAATAATAAATATTTTATTCACCTCTTACCTTGAGTAACATGGTAATACCTCTTTGCTTACACAAGCAAACGTTTCATCGACGCTTACTTTCATCTTATATGCGTTTTTATACTTTCCATTTTCAAAAATATTTACAAATAAAGCTTGCACTATAAAATTTACCTAATGTTTAGCATGCGATTTTTAAAGTAGATGCAATTGATTAGACCCTCTCTGCTATATTGATATCTCTTTCTAGTGATTACATTATAAAAATTTTTGAAGGAATTAATGCTAAATATCTTGGATTAATATCCTTTAATGTAAATGAATTTCTCCTAATTCATTTTCTAACCTTCAGACAATTCTCTATATGCCAGTAATTAATACAGTTCAACCTAAGATTTCATTTTCTGGTATGAATTAGCTCATTTCACAAGGAGTCTTATTTCATTATTAAGTTTTCATTGAATTTCACTCATCAAGTTTTTCCGATATCCCTCTCTTAACTTTACCGTTCATACGCATCAAAAGTAATGGATAAACCCATTTCATCCCTTCATCATTTCATCCTTTCTAATATCACCTCTCCCATTATTCCATCCAGTAGTACCATTAGTGATAATTGCCGCACATGCAATTTGCTAATAACTAGCCCTCGTATCCATACCCATGTTCTGGAATACTTTAGTTAGCCGTGATCATTATATTTTCTCTAAACCTTACCCGAAGTTAACGAAGCAACATGAAACGTCCTGGCTGTATTTCACGTTCCTGTCTCATCGCATGAAATTCCACTTTTCCTAAAGCAAAACCGATACACACAGATAATCAACTAAGTGCTAAATAACTTAAGCTCTTTTTCTTTTGTTTTAGTGCTACGCGTATTACATGATTTGCTACATTAAAATTATTTCCCTATTTATTCACTTATGAAAGTGAATTTTTCTGAACGGGAAAATATATTATGACAAGTTTTTTAACATATTTATTTTTTTTCATCGTAGAAAAAACAAAACTTTTCTTCCTTTAAAATACTTGACCTAATGTACGCTTCACCTTTTGAAAAATAAGTTTCAGAAACTGCTTTCAAACAACTATATCCATCAGATAGTCAACTTCATGTCCTGCTAATTTTCTTAGAATATACATACACACACAAATAATAGAAAATAAGGAATAGGTTAGTAACACATAACAGGACGAACACAAAATGTGTTAGAAAATATGGAAAACCGATAAATTCATAAGAGAAAAACGTTTTGTTCTCAGGTATGAATCAAACACCGAACGTCCCAATTGCAAATCGGTCGCGCTTTTACCCACTACACCACAGAGAACTGACCGCACACACATGATTTGGTCGGGTTAATATGCTACAGCTTTT
>WURS02067476.1:0-10520 GCA_011762765.2 Rhinocypha anisoptera | reverse complement strand
TTCCACTAGTGTTCGAACCAATATTATTCACATTGTGAACCTTTTCGAAGTGATTATATATAAATATATATATATATATCATATATATGAGTCTACATAATAAACATCAGGTGAATGATGTTGTTTACCATGCAGACGAAACCGGTCGTAAATAAAGAATATAATTTTGTGGAAATTGCAAAGTTTTTTTATCTTGTGATTCTAAGAAGAGCAAAGATAGAAGAATACTATCACTCCGCCAGCTATCACCCCTTAACTCCTGCAAAGGTTTTTGCAAAATTTTCATCTGTATCATATGTTGCTATTATGATAAATTGGGGACTTCACCGCATACAAAGTCATGCCTTTGGTATTCGTCTAAAAGCAAAAAGACAGCTTCTGCATCCCACATGGCTGCCATTTTCATGAATATTTATTTAAGTTTTGCAATTCATTGTCATTGTTACTGGGTGATATCATTATAGAAACCTCATCTATCATCGGTTTCATAAAAAGATTTTATGGAAATAGAAGTACAGTAGACTCTCCTTATTACAAACAAAGTTTATAAGAAGTTTTCGTTCTTACGAACCAAATCGTTGGTCCAAAAGAAAGGGACATCTAAATGGTAAAGAACCGATATTATGAAATAACGAACCTTAGGCCCAGTCCCCAGAGGAGCAAAAAATACTTTACTACGAAGTCTGTCACATAAATAACAGCTTTCATTCAGTTATGCATGATGCTGCATTATAAGTTGGGAAGCCTTGACACACATACTGTCCCCAAGAGCTTGAGAACTAAAATATATACAATGGATACTTCGCATAAGTTATTTAACTGGGTTGAGGGTACAGTCTCCCACTGGGATACTGCATTTCGAAAGGAGTTTGAGAGAGCATGAGAGGTACTGGAGGGATGAAAGGCAAGAAACCAAAGATAAGGGCCTGTATCGAGAGTCGTAACTCTTGAGGGCTCCTTCGTCCTTTCCTATCCTGAATGTGTCTTTCTCGTACCAAGTCATCGATGGATGACTCCATCTTACAAATCCTACGGTTTGGCGAAGGGAGCCTTCTCTCTTCAAAGTAAATGTGATAGTAACCTTCGTAGCGGAAGGTTCGTTTTTTAAAATGGCTGACATGTATGTACTAAACGTTTTTAAATACTAACTTAAACATAATTTGTGAAAAAATTGTGAAAATTCAGTGGAGTATGAGAACGGGGAAATATTTGAATTCTTTTTATAATCCTGAAGGGGATACCTCTTCTTTGTTTGAGCAAGTTTGTGATGCGACCTCTTTCACGGAGGATTAGTATGTGACAAGATAGACACCAACGTAATCTGCCACAAACTATTTACAAGCCTAACCTACAGGGGGCACTGCAAATTATATTCTATATAAGATTATAATAAACTGACGTAGGTGTCAAGATAGTCGCTCAAATTGTATTCGATAATGAGTTCCACCATTACATTGTAGAAGATCCGTACAATGTCATTCCTCAGCGATAATTAATCAACTTGGAGCGAATACACAGTTGGATTTCATAATGAGGTCAAATAATAATTCCTTATTGTCTTAGGAATTGTGCGGAACCACAAACTAACTAGCAGGAAATCAAATTTTCCATAAAATTGATGTTCTTAAATTCGGATTTCTACTGTATTAATTTTGCCGCATAGTAATTGTACAGGCAGCTGAGCAGTTTTTCCACAGAATTATTCGCCCAGCTGAATTAATTTCCTGGCTTGCGACAAATACTACATAAAATAGTGTGATGCATGATTTTCTAACAACAAATTAGACTTTGATTTCACATCTTTGTGCATAATTTGATTGTTATTTACATGTCTGATATCATTTCAAAGCACGGCTGTAACACACAATAAATTAAACAGGTCAAAAAAGAACAAATGGATATTTTTTTGCAATGTTTATTTAAAAACTACGTTGATATGAACATTATTATGAACCACCGATTTTTTGGTCCCATGAACTTAGTAATAACGAGAGTCTACTGTATCTCTATTTCATAAACATTTTATAAGACTTGTTATATATATAAAAATTTTTACTGTGTGCAAACACAGTTTCATAAGAATGCAAGTGATTTTATGAAAAATTTTACCCGGAGCAAGGGGCATTATTAAACAATAAATTCAAGACTTAGGAAAAATGATGATGTAGACATCACCTTAAGGCTGAACTAAGCCCAATTTAAGGAGATTAGTGTTAAAGTAAGATGCTCAATCATATAATTAGGGTAGGCAATTTGATATGGAAATAAATATTAAAAATGGACATATATATGTATCTCCCAATCAAATTACTTTCAGACGGTTGCAATATTAGTCATACCATGAAAATGGTTACCAATGTAAACTGCATTCTAATAAAATACTTTGTGAGGTATCAAAACAGCCATAACAAAACAAAACCTTTTACAATGGTCTATGTAGAATAGCATTTATCTTCTGTACAATTCATCTTAAATCTGTTCACGTTTCAGATGATACACATACACTAATGGAAAATCACAAATTTTCTCTTAGGCATGGCACAAAAACAATATATGAGGCAATATCACCAGAAAATTGTTGAACTTGAAAAAATAAATAAATACATAGATAATAATAAAAATTAGATGACTGGTTAATACAAGAATTTTAAGGCATTACTGAAGCTTTTAATATAATATCTAACTAGACATGATTGCATTAGTATTATATATGGGTAAGTTTTTTACGTTTGGAGATCATTTTAATGAGATAAGTTTACAAGCTTTAATGATATGGGACCTCACATTCATGCTAATTCTAACAACAAATTTGTCATTGCAGAGCTAAATCTTTCTCAAGGTATTAAAGCCTGCCATATCATAAAAGATTTGCCATTAGTTAATATGCAGTGTGAAAAAAAACACAAAGTACAAATACACAAATTTAACAATGCAGCAAACATCAAGGACTCTTCATATAAAATAAACCATCTCATGGGATATAAATATTGCAAACCAAAATAGACAAATTAAAACTACAACTTGACAATATTGGAAGAGGAACTAAATTATGCTGCCTCCTCAATAAAAGAACCATACCCAGAGTAATTATGAATGTAATAAAAACTGAAGGGTTAGCAATAGTAAGTCCCCACTGCTTTTAAGAGGGAGATTAACTGAATTTCAAATCCATCCACCATATTGCAGTTACTTACAAATTCAAATTCACCAGTTCCAGCACCAACATCACCCTTTTTATCTGGACCACCAGCTCCAGGTGCACCTGGTGTTCTTCTGTAAGATTGTCTGTCCTCTGCCCTCTTGCCCATATCACCGCTGCGGGGAGCAGTAGGCCTAATTCGCAGTGGCTCCTGCTTAGTTGCTCTCTTTAGGGTCGAGGGAACAATCTAATTTGAAAGTTTCAGGGAAGAAAATAATATTTCTTGCTTAAACATATGGTACCATATGGAGTATAAAATTAACACAATGGTGCAAGATGTGATGACTTAAATAACAAAAGATAATGCTGTCATCAATGAAGTACAACTACCTATCCAAATTATGCTAGTGACCATTTCATTTAAGCCAAGGAAAAAATTAATTTTAAATCTATCAGTTCTACAGCATATCCCAAGACTTTGATAGGCAGATGGATCTATTTATTTATTTTCAATCACCCACAAACAGCACTTATTAGGCCAATTACAGTGGGAACTATAACAATTTTAATAACAAGGACGAAACACACATCCATGGCCCAGGTGGAGATTGAAAAATCCACCTAGTCGGGATTCGAACCGGCGACCTCATGGTTGGCAGACGAGGACGTTACCCCGCCGCCACTGAGGCCGCAAAGCCAGTAAGACAAGTTTTTAACACATTTAGTGGTGCGATCAGGAACAAATTTAGCTGTTTCGACAAATGATCATGTGTCACAACCTAATTAACCCTGAGATACAAAGTTGAATAATTAATTTCACAAATCTAGCTGCATTACGACGTAACTCAATATAATTACAAAAATTAAGCCTAACTCCCATATCCTCTAGGTAAGGCGGACTAGTGAAGAGTAACGGTGAACGTTTACCTTTCTATTACATTTCTCTTGTGCCCTTTAAATTACGTCATTGGTTTCCATTATTGTTAACATTTTCGCTTTAACTACTTTTTCTAAAAAAAATTCTTAGCCACACATTCTGTAATTCTTTCACCATTGCCTGGTCCCACGGTGATTCCCTTCTTCCTGAATGAAAATGTCCACGTCACCGAGAAGTTAGGAGAGAGTAAAAGTTTACTCGTGTAAACATTACTGATTTCACTTTATGTATAAAGAGGTAATAAGGAAACGGATCACTTCCTTGGGCAACACCACTAGAGATATTTCTGTCGGACAACTCTAGAAAACGATTAATCCGCTGAATAAATTCTCACGTGCCCCAAAGGTTTATAACTTTCCAGGTAACTTACTGCAAGGAATTTTTAGATTTTCTAAAATCAGAAATTACTAATTATTTTCACGAAAATAAAATTTTATGTCAATAAACCCGGTTCACAATTGTGGAAAACACTAAGCGAGGAGTTGACACCGGTACACACTGACGAAAACACTAAGTGATATCTACCTGTCACTGCGTTTGGGCTAACTATTAGTTATGTTAGGACGAGGTTTTAGTGATATGAAGTTATTTAAGATATACAAATCGAACCAAAATGATCCTTCGAAGAAAAGAAAATTACTAAATTGATTTACCTAGCTAATTTCAAATAGCATAAGTTTTTACAATGTGTACAAACCTCTGCAGGAAGATGTAGATATTCTCGCAAATAGCTGATTCCCTCGTTTGTTAGATACCAGTAAAAATGCCTCCAGGCGAACTGTTCCTTCACGTATCCTCTGGATTTAAGGGACTGCAACAAGAAAAGTCGATATTGTGAAAGCATTGTGATAGATATTGTTACATGACGGAAAAGCCCATGGTGCAGAGCAAGTTGGGTGATAATGAGCAAACAATTAAGTGTTACTAAGGAAAAAACAGTACCTGCATGGCCTTAATTACATGGAGGTTAGGAATTTGTTCTAATTCTGAGTGTTTAGGTGCATGGAAATCCTTCTTCGCCACCATCACCCCCTCCTTGAAGAGGTATTCATATATGGCAATACGATTTTTCTTCGGCATCAACATCCTAAAACAATATAACAGGAAAATATATACTATATCCCACTTCTGTTAATCAGACGGACCACACATGAAGTGCCTTTGCATGTATATTTTCATAATATGGACTGGACTTCCTCATGAGCTAGTATTAAATAATAATATAGTTTAGAAATAATTCATTTTTGAAACTGGATGGCATATATAATACCTGATTTAAAATTTCTTCAGAACTTACTTGGACACGACGTGTTTACGACAACCGGGAAGAGGAAATAACGGAAGTCAATGGAGTACAAATGGCAACTAGTAAAAAAAGTTTTAAGGAATGTAAATTATGCTAAATTGTAATATTATTTACGAAAGGAAAAATCAATAAAATAAATACTCGGAACCCATGCTTACTATGATTGTATTGTAATATTATAAAATATGCACTTGACTAAAAACAAAAGACGTATGAAATCCAGCTCACAAACGCGCTATTGAGCATTTTTCAATTAGTTGCGATTAGTTGCATATATAAGATATTACATTGATCTGTGTTGAATTACAATCTTTAACAGCTAGGTGTGAAATGTAAAAGAAATTTCTTTTCGCAGAAATGTATGTTCATCACAGGACGTAAGCGAGATAATTTAAGTTAACTTATAGAAGTACATATATTTTCATTCGTTTGTCACAAGGAACGACTCCCAAACATCGTCAATTTGTTGCTGACGTTACTTTAAACTATACTGAATCATTAGCAAATATAATTTTCGTAAGGAATACACCTACAAGAAATGTATACTTATGAAATGAGCCAAACAATACCCAATTATTACAAACAAATTCTGAACCAACCAATACTTGATAACTTAAGTAAAACGTCATGGCCGACTTCATATGGCTACATGAAGTAAAATAATGTACATAACAATGTACAAGCAAGCTATACACGATAAAACTTTACCACGCGTCATGTTACCCAGTATAGTTACCATGAAGTCATTGAATATATAAAAACACCTCTAAATTATACCTATCTATATTTGTTAATGAAATGATTAAATGCAAGAATTATTTTATGGCAGTAGAGTCCGATGTTATAATAGTTAAATCCCCGAGTTGAAGCTTGACATTTAAATGTCGATTTATCCTTGGTACTGTACTCAAAGCTATATGTTGACTTATGGTTATGGCATCTTCATGATATTTTAAAAATGGCTGTATCCACAGTTAGTGTAGACCTCTTATTCCGTAACACTGATTTTTTAAAAATAAGAATGCTATGACCTATTGCACCACAAATCTTTGTTTAAATCTAGGAAAAGACCTATTATTCCCCTCTTACTATTTAGGGAGGTCAAAATGAAATTGATGGCCTCACAAGTGCCTGTGATGGTAGATCTATAAATGATTGTATTAAAGTCATGTTTAAATTTCATGTACCAAAGTGTATTTGATCAAAATATTTTCCCATTAATGGGGTGTGTTGAAACTTGTTTAGTAAAATGTATTTAATATCTTTGAGTGTTGTTTTTCTGTTTATTTATATGTCACAAGAACCATAACTATTATATATATATACACCTATATATGTACAGATAAAATATCTGCTTTTGTAGATTTTATCTCCAACCCCTGGTACACTCCTTCCATCCTTCACGAAAGACATGCCAATTCCTCAACTGACTCACATTTGTATTGAATAAAAGAAAATGCACTTTTCCACAAAAATATTTTATACCTACAATGTGCATTTCGGCTTGCTAAGCCATCTTTAGGTACAAGACAGGTCCAGGTCTTGTACCTGCATTTTCTTTTATTCATTATGGATTCCTTCCACTACGTCCAGCCTGCAACTGTTAATCACATCTATATCCCTCCCACAAAACTCAAACATTATCATGGCCACTATTGATGTAGTTTCTTTGTACATGCCAAAGGACTGGCCTCTCTCAACATTTCCTCAACAAATGCCCACCTTCTCATATCCCCAGTACTAATTTCTTATTGGACCTTTCCAACTTCATTCTAACCCACAATTCCTTTTCTTTCAATAATAAATATTACCTAAAAATAAATGGTTGTGCCATGGGAAGTGATTTAGTCCCTCCTACTCCAACCTCTACCTCAGTCTCTTAGAAGAAAAATTACTTAGTAACTACCCCTTAAAACCTCTCTTATGGCTTATATACATTGATGATATTTTCCTCCTGTGGCACCATGGCATTGATTCCCTCAATGACTTCCTCTACTCCTTGAATAATTCCTCCTCACTCTCTTTCACCTCAATCATTACCACAATTCTGTCACTTTTCTAGATGTGGACATCTCTCTCTCTTATACAAAATTTAACACCTCAGTTCACATCAAACCCACCAATACTTACAATACAATAGCTGCCACCCTTCACACACAAAATGTTCCATTCCCTGTCTATCAGAGGCCACCACATTTGTAACAATCCTCATTTCCTTAACACCTACCTCTCTAAGCTCCATAATTCACTTCTTTGTCAAGGCTACCCAGAATCACTCTTGAACAAAAAAATCCATAAACACTTCAACACAATTCCTTCTACCAAATCCCCCCATAATAATCCTTCCATTTGTACCACTTTCTTCCCAGGGATACAATCTATTAATTCTGTTCTTTTCTAAAAGGACCTTTTCCAGATTCTAACAACAATACCACCACTAATTTACTCTCAAATTCCCCTCCATTGCTTATAGGCATCCTGCAAACCTTGGTGATATACTCAAAATCACCAAATCCCTCTCCAAATCTTTCCATCACCCAAAAAATCCTCCCACTCCTTGTCTTCATCCTAGATGCAAAACCTGTCCCCTACTGTCTACTCCTTCCCTTCCTCATGACCATTTTCTTAAATATCTCCCTTCCCTTCCTGCACCACTAGTAATGTTATCTACCTTCTAAAATGTAAAATTTACCCCGCCTTTTATATTGGCCAATGTACCACTCCCCTGAACCTTTGCATAAATAATCACAGTCTTCTGTAAGCCTTCTTATGCATCAACTTCCCTTCTGGTTCCAAAATATGCTTCCCTCCATAATCTTGACTTTGATAATTGTTATAATTGTATCCATTCTTTCTTCTCTTCCCCCCTCAGCCACATCCATTACACTCAAAACCCTTGAAACAGTTTGCATTTATTTATCAGAGTCATTTCGACGACCTGGGATAAACATTGTCCACTAATTTCGTCTGAATTGCTACTTTTTATCGATTTTCTTACATTACCGTCTTCTGCCAATCTTTATTTATTATCTCTAGCTGGATATATTCACTTTCAACTTTGTAATCTTCCTGCTCCCACTCTTCATCTTCCAATCTCTTACCCCTCACTGAAGTTCTCCTACCACTTCCCCTCCTCACCAGCCCCCTATATATATGATCCATCAACGACCACAGTTTCGCATCTACTCTCCTGTATGATGAAGGTGGTCCAGCAGCCATCGAAGATTTAATTATCGAATGTCATCCCAGCATCTCAAGATCTGGCAAAGCTCATTGGGTTTAAGGCAGGCCAAGCTCCACATTGGGGGACAGGGCCAAGCTTTGCCAAGAAACTACTGTCTCTGAACAGAAGTGAAATCAGGACTATTGTAGAGTTATTGACAGGGCACTACAGAGTCAATAGGCACCTACACCTCTTGACTCACCCAACTGTAGATGGAGCAAAGATGGTATTGAGACTATGTCTCTCCTATTATGCGAGTGCCTGGCAGTGCTAGAACTCGAAACAACTTAATGGGCCCTAAGGAGGATAGACACAGACGTCACCACTTTATTCATCCCGAGTGAAGTGCCCAGGCTCGTTCAAATGAATCCCAAATCACCTAGGTTTTATGGCCTACCAAAAATTCTTAAAAACGACATCCCTATCAGGCCCATTGTATCCAGTGTCTCCGCCCCCAACCACCTATTGTCTCACAAATTAAACTCCTTACTAAGATATTATTCCAAATTTTCTCCTAAATACGGGATTAAAAATTTGTACAAGTTTGTGAAGGTCCTCACAAATAATGTGATACCTAAAAAGTGCTTAATGGTGTCATTTGATGTGGTCAATTTGTTACCCAGTGTCCCTAAAACAGACACCATTAACTTAGCTGAGATCACCCTGATGAAAGCTGGTGCCCTGTATCCAGTGATTAGTGAATTGTGTTCAGCTCTTAAAACATGCATTCACCAAAATAGTTTTCTCTTTGATGGCAAGCACTACCAGCAGGTAAAAGGCCTCGCTATGGGCTCCCCTCTTTCGCCCATTCTAGCAGACATTTACATGGACAACTTTGAAAATGTTTTATTCTCCTCTAAGGACCCCCTAACGAAACTCGCTTCTCACTGGCATAGATACGTGGATGATGTGTTTTGTGTGTGTGGTGTGGCACCTCTAGACAACTGAATAACTTCCTCACCTTGTTAAATTATGTTAAACAGATGTATAAAGTATAAATTAAAATAAAAACTTCCATAGATAATAATATAAAATTCACCATGTAAACTGAAAAATCAGGCACTCTGATTTTCCTCGACTTGATTATTAAAATTTCCAACCAGAGAATTGGCATCTTTAGAAAAGTGTTTCACAGACTGCATCATTCCATCTGTTTCCAGACACCATTTCTCCCAGAAAATAGCTGCTCTTCACTCCATGGTGAACAGATTGTTTCTTATCCCTTGTCAGCTGAGAATGCCAACAAAGAACTTCGGCTAATTAGGTGTATTGCAGTGAAAAACAGGTATTCTGAGTCCTTAGTTGATACCCTCCACAGAAAGATGCTCTCCCAAATAGCCAGGTGAGAAATATATAACACACAAATGGAGGACACATGGCAATGGCGGAGAATTCCATTTCTTGGAAATATCTCCCTGACAATACAGCGGCTACTCCCAAAAGACAAGAATAGAGTGGCATTTTATAATAAAACCATGTTGGGGAATCTATTAGGCTCAATGAAAGACTAGGAGGACATCGGGCACCAGAATGGTGTATATTCCCTGCAGGTTCCGATTGTGTTGCCATCTACATTGGACAAACAGGGAGAAACTTTCATACCTGTGTGAAGGAACATCGTGCGTGCTTTGTCCACAACGACGACTCCTCCCACTTCACCAAACATTTACTAGATAGTAACCACATGAGTGACTTCTTCCCCTAAGTGTGTTACACGTGGAAAGAACGGAGATTAGATGCCATGGAGGAGCTTGAAATCCTCAGTCATTTAAAATGTAAAGAGTGCCATCTGTTCAACGATCATTTGGACACCTCTCCTTCCCCCCTTCTGCACTTCCCTCCTCAACCCACATCCAAACCCTTTCACCTAGGCCCCCCCCCACCGGCCATGAATGTACTCCCAGGTACTTCCTGC
>WURS02067465.1:0-10521 GCA_011762765.2 Rhinocypha anisoptera | reverse complement strand
AAGTCAAGTGGACGGACAGAGTTAGGAACGAGGAAGTGTACAGAAGAGCGGAGGAAACTAAGGCATTGTGGGGCACATTAAGAAAAAGAAGAATAAGGTGGATAGGACACATCCTGAGGCATAATGGGTTCGTGGAGAATATAATAGAAGGAAAAATAGAGGGGAGGACCCTTCGAGGAAGGCCGAGGGACAAGTAGAGATGTTAGAAGGAAGACCTATCAAGGAGCAAGAGAGGAAAGGATGGAGGGCTGCAGTCAACCAATCTTCGGATTGAAATACTGATGATGATGATATCCATCTACGAGTACAAAAGAGTGTAAACTTTTCCTTGAGCGCGGTATGCATGCTAACTCATCTAGTTGCATTGGAAGCAATGAGAAAAGCAACAGGAGAATTTTTCCGACATGATGAGCTTAAAAAAAAAACCTTTGTCAAAACTCGTGGGTAATCGTGGAAATTCTGATCAAACTAAAATAATATATGGTCGTTCGATAGAGGCTACTCAAACTCGCACTTCACATGCGAAAAGGATGAAGGATTTGTCAAGCCCCACCACTCAACCCAGAATTGAATATTCACCGGCCACTACCCTCGCCGCGTTTAAGGACCACGCAGCCATGAGCGGCCAGGTTACTCCCATGAGGAAGAGGGAAAGTATAGTAATAATGCCGAGATTAGTAAATTTTTAATGGTAAAGGTTTTTAAGTTATTCGAGAGGGAGGGAGAGAGAGAGAGATATATGAATATATGAGATATGGACGGCCCTGTGGGAGGGTCCCTTTTTTCATCCTCCCCTTGAAAGGTTCAATGCGTTATTCAGGGGGAGCTGTCCATGGAGAGAGAGCTCCGAACAGTTTTCGAAAAAAATTCTAGACTATTCACACCTTAGGTTTTGTCAAAATCGTTCTTCAATTTTCATCCCGCTCATAAATGCGGGGAGCTGTAACTTGCTTAGTTGTTTATGATTTCCTCAGTAAGGCTTCTGGTTAGGCCTCCACGCTGGATAGTAAGTTTCTTTTGAAGCCAAACTTTGTGAAAGTTTTAACGGTGACCTCTGAAGGGTGTTAAAATAATACCATGTAATCTATATCGATGATCCTATACGGCGAGGCATATCCCGCCTCGGATTTGTATCTATCAGATGTAAGAAAGTTCAGGTTCAGTTCCTAAAAATGAATTCGCAAAAATGGTTTCAGTATGTCAAGTGTACGATTACATTTTATGAGTGCTTATGAAGTATTTCTTTGTGCGTTACTCTTTGCTCATACTTCCGGAGATCGAAGTCATCACCAATCATCTCTTCATCAGATTTTTACGTGGTGACTCCATATTCATCGGCGTTTAAAATCATAAAATTGTCAATTATGTTTTTAATCTCTTACGAATCTCACCTCTCCTGCGTCCTTTATCTATCCTTCTGTTTCAATTTAATATACGGTTTTGCTCGCTAGCTCTACCTCTTTATTTTACCCCTAGAACCAACATACCCGCAAGTTCCATAATTTGATATTAATTTTTAATTTTGAGGATCTTTTTTCTGGTTACTTGAACGATGAGTATTCTAATGAAAGGAGATCTTTCTTTGTTTCTTCCTTTGAATGACTTAATAGGGGAAATGCCAAAGGAGGGAAACGTGTTTTAAGAAATGGAACCAGCACGGTTCTTTATTTATAGTGATTCGTAAAACTCCTTGTGACAGCAGTTTTCATTTCCCTATGGTGCTTGGAGACACATGTTCCCAATTAGTTTTTTTCGGATAGTCACAATGTCGAAATTTCAGCGTTTTGTATATTGGGAAATGATTGCGCCATTAGTCGATTACGATTGTATATTTTCTAAAATTATACCAACTAAAGCTTCCATAGATGCCATCTAATCTTTCCATGGAGGAATGACTTCAATTTTGAAACTGTGAGGATGTGCCTTAGGAAATAAATGTTGAAGCACTCGGCTTTGATCAAATTTAAGCCATTCCTTGGCGGTTGCGTCACTCGAAAAATTAGCCTTACTTACTTACTTGCACCCTATAAAGTGTTCTAATTACCTTTCTTTGTTTTAAAATCAAACTTTTATGTGTGTAAAATTCGATAATAACACGTAATAAAGAATGTAAATTTAAAAAATTATTAGATATCTCCAAGATAGTTTTCTTATCATCTTTTGGCTTTTTTCACACATTACAACCATCATTTTAATAGATTAAGATTCTATTCATTGAATACGTTCTGCAGGAACCTCTTTTACCTGCGTTATATACAGTTTTTTGAGTAGTAATTCTCAATAATGAAAATACCTAGGACAAAAACCACCGAGGATAATAATAAATTGCAACAATAGATCTCATAATTAAGAATTTGAGGCGATTTCGCTCCTTTTGGTTTTCATGGTAGCTTGAATCCAAAGAAAGCCTTGAATTAAGGTAAGGTACTCCCTCTCGATTATATATCGGATTTCCCTCAATGAATGTGAGAGCTAGAAAATACTTTATAACTTTTTTACAACACCGGAAGAAGGTGATATGGAATTTCTCTATGCTTCCTTAATATTTATTCATATGTAAAGATGTCCTGTAAATTTTGTTTGGAAATGGACAGTTCTCGACTTTGATAAGGAGTTCCTTCTTTTAGAACTGAAATAGCTTAGAAGTAATAGAAATAAATATTTTAAATAACATCTTACCTTAACCCTCATTGTTATTAAAATCTATTAAAAGTACAAAAAATGTTAGTGAGCCTTCGCAGAACGCAGCTCAGCATTTCAAACTACCCTGGAAACGGTCATGTTGACGTTAATGCATGATAGAGATATATAAAATCATTATATATGTGTCTTTGTTAGGCAAGTGCTCGTACTTTTGGGATGATCTTTTGTAAGTTTATCGAATACTTTGTTTTAATAATTTGAGATTTTTACATGCACACGCATGTTTGGAATTTCTGTTTTGTGGAATATTGTTATAATGTTTTTTTTTAGCTTTTCCAGCGTATGTTACGGGAAGTTTTATGCTATGTCATTCTCCCAAATTAAATTATAAAAAAACATCTTATTTCTTTTTCCCGGACTTAATACGGGAAATTTCTTGTACCGTCAGCAGTGAAAGTTGGCGTAGCTAACTTCTCGAGGTGGTAGTTTTTAAAAAGTATTTTACACAACTAAACGGAATAAGATAATTTATTTATAGTACATTGGGCCACTTTTGAAAATTGTATTTCCTTGGAAGAGGAGTTTTTCGAGAGACTCATGAGTGTTCGCTATAAATCTTTTCTTCATTGGCATTTCGATTCATTCCGAGAAATTTTTATTATATGTAAGCGAATTACATTTTACCAGATATAAAATAGGTTATGAGAACATATGCCACGAATATTTTTATATTAATACTATGAAATATAAATTCTCTGTTGAATATTTGTGGAAAAATGGATATAGCATCAGCTGTATTTCTGCCAACCGTCCCTAACACTTTTTGAATGATTTTAAAATTGGAAATCGAAAATCGCACTGTTGCATTAATAACGTGTCGTTTTATGGCCTACTATCACTTTTTTTTCATCCCCAGATGCTCAGATGATATGTAAGTTTTAAGTTTGAGTTTACTTTTTAGCATACGTTAATAACCGACCACTTATCGATATCCATCGTCCTTATTTCCAATTATGCATGGTTATTTAATGGAATAAGTAAACAAAATCTGTGATGATGCAAAACCGTTTCTTTCAAAACCATAGATTGTTAATAAAGCAGTAAGTCTACAGGAATATGTTTTTAGAATAAACATTTAAGGAGTGAAATGGTATGTTGGCTGAATCTGGCAGTACCGTATCACATAAGAGCCAAATCACTTTTTTATGCTTGGGAATCTTTTGTCAAATAAGAAAAAAGACTCAGTGATTTACATATTGATATACATTGGACTCACGTGGAAATGTCTAAAAAATAATTCTACGACGTGGCCCTAATTAACCGTAAAACTTTACTAACGGAGTAGTAGTAATTGATTTACTCCGGTAACTGAATACATTGTTATAACTTTTGTGAAGTCCGACCTGATCAATCATTCTCGCTTTCAAGTTTTCTAATATGCCTGATTCGAATTATTTGTAAAAATGATTACGGGGGGGGGGAGTGTAAAGACAGTGCTTTAGTCTGCTGTTTCTTCTCCCTGTAATCCTGTTGTACCTAAATTTGGAGGATTCCAGATAGTTGTGAGTGAAATACCATCAATTTCGAGGTCTTTCCTCGTAGGAGGGGAAGGAGCACTTAATTTCGGTATGGTTGTGGCAGCTGCAGTCACATCTAAAAGGTTAAGAGGAAAAAATGTTGACACAGTCGTGTGTTTGCTCTTATATTAGGATAACTTCCCGAAAGGCGTGCGAGGCGACCCTGTCTTGTTTGGCGTTCGTCTTATCGCTTTGCGTTTGCGGTGGAAACGGATAATATTCATTTGTGAGACTCTGCAAGCCACGCTCGAATTTTTTTGTCGTGATCCTTGGCGTCTCTCGGCTCCCGATGAAGTCTTTTCCATCTTCCAGAGTAATCTTACCAGAGAGTTATGCTCATGCTATTTGCTTCATGGTTCACATAAGTGACTTACTTCTGTCAGAGCATAAGGATGCAATGTATATTTCTTCTCTTTCCAATTATTGTCTTTTCTCTCGATGTTTTACAGTGCGATATTTTCTACTCCCATTACTGGTCTAAATGTACGGAACATGCACCAGTATAAACACCGTGACTGGTTAATGCTTAGAGTTAATGGGGAAATCATTGCATATTTAAGAGTTAATTTAAATTGGCAAGCCAGGATTATGTGAGTAGATAATCATCGGGGAAAGATGTTTTGTATACTCTGTAGCTTTTTATCACCTGCGATTGACCTTCCATAATACAATGCTTAAATGTTAGAAGTGAGAGACAGTGATTTAACTATATCAGCCTTCGGAATCAAATATTATTTCCTTCTTTCATATATTAATCTTATATGTATTAACCTTTGATATTCTTTCGGAAATGAGTCATGAAACAAGCTGTGGAATATTTTGTCTATTGAAAACACATTGCTCTTTAAAATAGTTTAAAAACTGTAAGAGATAAAAGGTTTTAAGGAACATATTTCAAATAGGACTTCAGTTTTCTAGTATTCAAATTGAAGTAAAATGGTTAGTACCCCAAATAAGTGTTTGTGGGAGAGATGTGAGACCACCAGCCGCTTTTTTTTTAACTTGCTCTTTCCCTCATGACGTTTGCTATCCTCTTCGTTTCATTACTACGTCATGAAATTTCTATGCAAAGCCATATTTTTTCGAGACACAAAGACAGTCTGTTTTCAGGTTGAGGAACCCAAATGGGCAACCGTGCTTTTGTCGGTGGATTCACTCCATCGGAAGGTTCTTCTCCTTAAAAAATTGGAAGTGGAACCACACTCGATAACTTACAAGTGTCCTTTTTTCTCGCCATGCAGTCCTTGTTCCACCTTCTGATTCCCGCAGAACAGGGGAACCAGAAGCCATAATAAATATGCTTTGTGTCGGTATGCACAACCCTCCCGTCGTTGCTGCTTTCCCTCTGCCACTTTATATACCTCTCCCTTTCTTCGACTTTTCTCTTTTCACTGCTTATCATTCGTTCTTCAGGCTTATTTTTGATAGGTACTCCCGTTACGCGCAAATTATATAAATGGCTACCCCAATCGCTTGCGTTCACATAGATCTTAACGGTGACATGTAAACGAATTTTCAAATAATCTACTGGTTGATCTATTATAATAGCAACGAGTAAATTGTCGTTCTGCCTTGAGCGGTTTTTGTATTGTTTTCCACAGTTATTCATAGATTATGTACCAGTGGAGGTATTTATTAATGAATTTACTCTTTTTTTCATCCTGCTTCAACTAGTTGAGAGATTTTTTTAAGGAAAACCACCCGACATTTTTATTTATTTATTTTTCAATTGCCCAATCACAACTCTAGGCCAGTGGACAGACTACGGTGAGAGTTTCATAATTTTTTTTGGTAATGAACACTAAACCCACATACATCTATGCCCTAGGTGGCAAATAAAAAATCCATCTAACTCGTGATACGAACTCGTGGATTCCACGTTGGAGATTAGGACGTTACCCTACTACCACCGAGGCCGGGTGGGCAGAATTTAGGATTCATTCTTTTGGAAATATCTTCGTAGGACTTTAGATTACTTTCATACTCCATGTACAACTTTCAGAAATACCTACCCAATATTTCTAATGAAGTTCGTTCATACTGAAAAACGTACGTTTTTATTTTGAATCTTGGTACTTTTTCCTGTATCAAGTTAATTTAATCTCAATTCAGGTTTATGCGCTTTAACGGCTTTGTTTCAGTTTGACAATTGACTATTGTTTTTTAATACTCCTTTTCCCCCATTGGTCATATAGTAACTTCAGAGGCTTGAATTTCAAATTAAGATGGTATCTCCTGAATTTTAGTATTGGGCCACATTGTGTCGTGCATTGCACATTTTTTCCTTTACTGTTTTCCCTTTATAAATCGAATAATTTTACCAATAGGGGGCATAAATTTCATCAAAGCATTCCGTAAGCCAAATATTAGAAGCCCTCCTAATGTTCCTTACCTATTAGTAGCTTATTCCCCTGGTTCATTGAGCAAATTATGCCAAGCCTTGAAATAATGAAGTATAGTCATTCTTCGTGGATTGATTTGTAATTATCATCGGATACTACAGCAAATATTTATTTATTGAATAATCTTGAAATAATACTACTCGTTGACTAATGTCCATATTATAATAATAAGCCAATCATAGGGTTGATTACTGTGGGCTGATTTATGTTCATACTTTTTATAAGGTTATTGAAGTCATTGATTTTTGGGGTATTTTTTTTCAAAAACCCTATAACTGAGACATTGGGAGCCATCCTTTGGAGCAATTTCACTGTTATACGTAGATAAATTAATGATACTCTGTGGAAGGTAATTGAGATGCATTCTTCCCTTGTGATTGTCATTAATACGCATTGTTTGACGCTTTCTTTGTTAAGAACGTATAAAAAGTACTAATGAATGTCTTATTATCGCCGGTCACTATTTTTCTCCAATTACAATTTCTTCCAAAGATTTTCCATGTTAGAAAAACATAGGACCTGTGTTGAGTGTTCTTCGGATACTGGGAGAATAATTAACATTTGTATGTTCGATAAAACAATACTTTCATCTCTTTCTAAGTGCCTCCGGTGAAGTGTGCATTAAGCAGGGGAACACTCGTCTTGGGACGCTTATGTTTCTAGATAGCAAGAATAGTATACGGTGAAATTAAGCTACGGTCGTGGTCAATGCTCCAAATATTAAAATTCCCTTTATTCATTGTGAACTATTACCCCATAGTTTACTCGTCTAACCAATGAAATTTCAGTTTTCGTTGTAGCATAATATTTCTTACATGCTTACACTCTTCTTTTCCTTGAGGTTTCCATCATCTTAACCTCACTTTCGTATATATGTACGAGGTGCATTCAAGTTATAAGTCCTCCGTTTTTTTTAATTATTCACCTTAAAAACTATGAAACTTGTGCTACTTCTCGTAGTGCTCAGATTATCAAAATATGATAGGAATCTGCCGACCGGGCTAGCCTGGTGGTTAGCGCGCTCGCCGAATAACCCAAAGGTCGAGGGTTCGAGTCCCACCCAGGGCATTGTTGTTGCGTTGTCCAAAAGGGTTGTATCTTCGAAATGAAGAGGCTCAAAAAGACCGTAACCGTCGTCGCACCCTGTAAACACCGACACTACTACTGGCTATTAAAATTTGTTCTTCTCATTAATGTGCTTTTTCTTAAATGCAAGCGGTTCTATGCTTCTTCCGGACCAATTAAAATAAAATAATTCCCCCGAAGTCGGTAGTCCCTTTCGCACCTGATTTGTGAGATTGTTTATTTGCCTACGTGACGGTATGATTGAGGCAATTGAAGATAAACGGAGGTTAAATTGAAGATCATGCCTGGCAACACCTGGATGCCGAGACCTTTTGTAAAAGCGACGTTGCCATAGGGTACTCCTCACATGTTTGTGTCTACGAAACTTTTTATCATTTCCTCACGCTTCAGAGACTCGTCTCTTGTTTCTTTGTTACCCTACACATCATTTGAGTTGAGCGGTGAATATCGAATATTTTGCATAATGGAAATAGTCCGTCAGTGTCTGGTCGGATACCATTTTAGGAGGATAAGGTCAGAATCGTGCTACCAGGCTAACCCCAATGATTACTTCGCCCACTCGATTTCTACTGCTTAGTTATTCTTGCCAATACTCGTGAGTGCGGCGTTCACATTCTGCATTTCCTTTCCAATGGGCACGATCTTTGGCCCACAGGTTACGCTCACCGTAAGAACTAGGGCTACTCCTCTTTGACTAACTTCCCGATCTTAGGGTTAGGCCTGCTGGAAGATGTTGCGGCCGGGATGTATATGAATTTTCGTAAGTCCTTGGAAAATAGAGCCCGCCAAATACAAGTATAGGAGTTTGAATAGAACATCCAACTGATTAGGATGCTTCTTCTTAAGTTTTAAACATGTACTCGTAAAAGATATGCATTACTTCTCTATTGCCGAAGGCTAATGCGGTATTTATGACCTTCACCCGTTTCTGTTTTAATTACAAAATTAATTATTACAAGAAATTTAAATTTAATTACAAAAAAATTCTAATCGATTAATTAACCATTCAAAAAATTCGTCAACTCCGAATTTTAAATTTGCACTATATTAGTTTTCTCACTAGTTCTGTCTTTATTATTCTTTGGGTGTAGATGATGAGGAGTAATGTAAAGTACACCATTTCCTTGATCTTGATTTGAAGTGAATTCTATCCCATTAGTTTATGGTGACGCGGCGTAAATAAGTCAATATTCAGATTAACAACTAATGGTGATGTGAAACTGGAATAAATAACAATTTTATCTGCCTGATCAAATAGTTCCCTCCCTAAATATGCCTCAATTGAAATGTGTTAGTTTAGTATCAGATCATTCTGGTAAATCAGCTTCTTTTCATAATAATATAATGATCATATTAGTGTTAAATGACCACAAGAAATCCCATTTTGTAAATTTTTAAATATTTTTATGACTATATGACTTATTTTTATGATTATATGGTCAACCGACATGTGAGTAACATTTACAAATTTTCTAAACAAATTTTAATTTCTCACCAAAGGCAGGAATAATTTAATCTCGCGTGGATATTTTTTCTCTTTGGCTTGAGAGAAAACAAAATGGCCTTTTAATTTCTTCGCGAGTTTATTTACACACAAGCCGGGTTTCTAAAAATATTCCAATCCAACCATAAGGTATTCTATTTCACTTCAATGATGTTCTGCTTCTTCATTTTTCTCTAATTTATACCCAATCGTGATTTTCGCGTTTGTCAAAGCAATTATTAATTTCGTGTCTTATCTTAATTTCATGTAGATTTTTTATTTACAAATGAGGGATTGTTATGCTATAATACTTGGAGTGTTTGGGCGTATCTCTTTTTAATTATTCATCGGGAAAGCTATTATTACCTTTTATTTCGATGATTTAATCTAATAATTTAAACTTTGAAGTGTATGGGACCGCATTAACACGGTGTCATTCTTAGATTTATGTCCTATAGTGGTTAAAAATTATTAAATTAATAACTAGCCATTTATTCAATAAATTTTGAAGATCATTAACGCAAATGACAGATACAATGAAGTCACGCGGAAAACTGATAATCAGCGGAAAACCTCAATTCCGATGGGTTTTTAATGTCCGAATATTATAACCCATGAAAAATTATTTTATCGTTTGATTAGGGTCTTTATGCCTAGGAAATAACTTAAGTCTTTGCACGTGCCACATTTACTTATCCTTAACTGCCATTGATCCTATTTAGTGTCAGAGGGACCATAAATGATACGCTGCGTTCGTTCTCCGGGCGATAAATAGCTAAGAGAATTTTCTGAGGGTAAAATATGCCGTTGATCTAATTCCCATTGTTTGTGAAAGCTGGAGGCCATCCATTCCTGTCTTGGTGTCAAATTGAGTGGGCCGTAGAGTTATGAATCACTCCTCGCAGCAGCCCCGGCCGCCGCCGCACAGGCAGGTCTCGCAGCGAAAGCCAATAATGTACTCCGCAGATGATATACGTCACACATGCGTGTCGGAACATGGCCGAAGAATACGTGGTTAAAATCGTTCATTTTTCCGCGGATAAGGACGTGAGACTTCAATTAGCAGCGAGATTGAGTATATTCTGATAAAAGAGGTCGGATTCAAGTTTGATGAAGGCAATCACACAATCTACATCTTTTCGCGAATTCGATCAAGGCAGTTTCGTTCATCGGATGCCTTCCATAATGCATTCTTTAAGCAACAAAACAGATCCTCTTTATTGTAGTAGTAGTATTTTCGTTTATAGGGTGCATCGACAACTATGGTCATTTCGCACCTCTTCACGTCATAGAAAAATCCATCTGGACAAACACAACAACCATGCCCTGG
>WURS02067454.1:0-10521 GCA_011762765.2 Rhinocypha anisoptera | reverse complement strand
GTCTAAAAGAGATTACGTTTTCGAGCAATAAAATAGATTCTAAAGGTATAAAAAACACAACCTATCCGAGTGTTAATTTGTTCCGAACTTTAAGTGGGCGTGGCTTTAGAACACAAATTATACCAAATATATGTGATTACTTGCACATTAATATGGATATTTAAATGTATATGTTTTTGATTTTCAAAAATTGGCTCATAGTGAATACATTAAATTCAATTTTTGAATGATTCCTATTTTGGAATCCGAGAAATCTCACTGGTCTTAATAATTTCTGGAAAAATGAAAGAAAAGAATATAATAATGTAATTTTTTCTTTTATTTATTACGAGCAAGCTTGACTGATTAAAATTATTAGAAAGATCAGTTTCTTCGGTCCCTCTAAAACAAATAATGCTTTTCAATAATGGCATTAATGAATTTTTAATAATATAACTCATTGTTTAACTTTCAGAAATTTGCAAATTAAAATGGATAAACCTTTTAATAATTTAAGAATCTCATTATTTAAAAACATTTTACAATATGCTAATATTATCGGATTTTAAATCCAAATCCTTGTTTTTATATAGAATTTTTTAAATTCCGGGAATTACTTCCGGGTCACAAGAATTGAAAATTCTCTGGAAGGAAAATATACAATGTTGAATTGCTACCCACTTTATTCCATGAATTATAATAGTGCACATGTACTTTGAGTGTTCCAATGCTTCTACCACCACAAGTTTTATATAACACAAGTTTCCAATCCATTAAATCAAGGATGATGATGCTAAGGATTATTACTTTTGTTTAATATTCCTTATTCCCATTTTATAATTCCCAATTTCTAATTCCTAATTCTTAATTCCTAATTCCTAATTTCCAAACGCCAACATATTGCTACTTATAGCTGATAGGAATTATAAAGATAAAATGAATTATTTATTCATATTATAAAATCAATTCTAAATAATTCAGTGAATCGTATTGGGAAGATATATTGAATACATTCAAGCACTACTTCCAAAGCATGGGAATGGACTTCTAACTGTATAGTGCTCTACGCTAACACCATCTAATGCAGTGGAAAACTTAACAAAGTGGAACACCCCAAACTGGCTTCATGCAAAGTTCAGTGAATTAATGATGTTGCTGTGTTTACGTTGCTTGGCTCCCATCAAATTATTTCCTATTTCTTTGTTAATTTCATAAAAATAAAAGTATGTCTAACCAACTTCTTAAAATGCAGCTTAATAATTAATTTGTTTATTTTCACTCTGATTTTGCTGAAAATTATTTTGGTTGAGATCAAACAATCAAAACCAACTGATAATCTGGGTAATTATAACTTATTTTTAAGTAAAATAAATTTTCCTTAATATTTTTTCCTGGTAAAGAAATTATAAATTAAAAATACAATTTGTTACAATACAATTATGTAAAGATTCTTAAATTAACAAACAGTCAGTTGGAATGGGTTGTATGCCATCCACAGCAAGCAAAGGACGTTTTCTTCTTAACCAGTTACTGATGCGCATGCTCACCATTGTCAGTGTCAAATCAACCAATCAGCCAAAAGCATTTAGTCTGGCGCGAAATATAAATGAGAGAAAAATAGACAAAATGCCTGATTCATTGGAATAAACATCTTGTTAAAGACAGACACACTTGGAATCCACAGAACTAAATGATGTAAAAATTTTTTTGTAAAAACAATTCTATATGTTAGTTTAAAGATATTATTGTTTGGTATCTTTATTATATTTTGCGTTTATGTTTAATTTTTCAATTATACGTAAAATTATTTTTTAATTATCAAAATTTTTTGGAAATTTTGCATAAATTGCTCAAAATTTACTTTGATAAAATATTTTAATGTGTTTTGTATTATTTTTAGTTATATTTTTTACAATTTTTTGAAATTTATATAACGTTATTATAAATTTAAATAAATAACACCTATACTGTTATAGTGTTTCAAACGTGTTTCGTGTCTTGCAAAACAATTGATAAAAGTTTAGTTTTTACACTGCTTGTAAGTTGAACACATTTTATTTTCATTTGTTTTGCTTTCACCATTTTTTAGATTTTGTGTTTTACCATGAATTTTATTAAAGATGGAATGCTATATAAGAACCCGAAGTTCTTTTAATAAATTTTACTTACCAATTGTAATTAAAAATTTAATAAAGAGTGATGCAAAGTTTAGTTTAAATTTTTGTAGGAAAAATTTAACCAAAAATTAAAAAAATTTAAAATTAAAAACAAGAGAAATTAAATTTAACAATTTTAATTTTAATAAGTGAATATGTTGTGCTGACTACCACACTGGATTAGGCACAAACTGCAGACCATGATAAGATTACGACAATGTACTAAACTGTCATACACTCTAAACTTTGTTAAAAAGTAAAATATACGTACTGAATTACAAATGTGTTTGACTTATCTTATATTTTATTGTTTTAGCAATCCAATTTTACCACACAAACAGTAAAGCTGTCTCAAATTGAATACTTGAGTTTTGAGTGTACCTTTTATCATTTAAATGCATTTACCAATTTATTGGATCTATTTCATATATATTAAAAATAAGCTACTCTACTCTCTCACATACCACTAGCTCAAAATTGTGAGTGGAAGGGCAATGAGTTAGCATGAAAGTGAGTGTGTGTGAGCTAAAAGAGAGATGGCGAGAAAGAGAGAGAAAGAGAGAGAGAGAGTGAAATCTACATCTATTAGAGCAAAGCTTATTAGATCCTAGTTTCAGTCTATATTGTTGTACCAATAAGAACACATCGTACGTATTGCAGTATGAAAGTGTTTCAATATATCCAATTGAACCTAAAATGAATTTAATGTAAGTGTCTATTGTTTATTGTTACATTGCATAATTCTAACTTTATTTTGTTGCAAAATGGCAACAGTTTTTCTTAGACATAGTTTCTGAGGCCACTTTCCTATGCTTACCAAGTAATGTTCTTTAAAAAATGAAAAAAACTGAAACTTGTTGTGTGAACACGAAAAGCATTTTTGTGTTTTAAATTGCGGTTGACTCTGTGTAAGACACATTGTTTTTTAACTTTTTATATGTCAATAATTAATTTAAATAACATAAGTCATAATTTGTTACTTGTGAGCAGTGTTCTGTGCTCCTAGTGCTGAATTACTAACAATCTCACAAATATTTGGTAAACATTGCTAGTTGGTTGAGCTGTTTTGCTTGGCACACACACACACGCATTTATATGTTAGTAGGATCAGCAGATTTTTAAATTAAATAAGTTAAAGTTAAAATTATTTACATTGATCGAACCTTGAATCTTCTATAAATCATGAATGGCAATTTTTGAATCAACTTTTTCCAAGATAATTCAGTGATTCACCAATATAATGAGAAACAATATCACCATACCGTTCAGATCATGAATGAGAAAATAGCATATTGGGATTAAGTTCAATCATAGGCACTACGGGCTATCCGACTTTTTCTCACGCAACTTTTCCCGATACGACTTTTCCACACTTGACATTTCCCATTGAGACATTTCCACATCTTTGATAATATTATAATAAAGATGTGAGCATGCTAAGTTGGTCTTTAAGTCTTTAGTGCCCATGTAAGGACCCATCGCAAAACAAAACAATCAGGATGTCTTACAAAAAGCACATTGAATAGAACATTAAAGAAAATGATAGAAGTGTCAGAGATTGGTTAATAATTTCTTCGTTTGACTGATCAACCTCATATCATACCATTCCTATACTCAAGTTTGAGCACAAATCTAATCAATAATTAGTCACCAATTGTCCAACCAATGTCATTCATAACTCATAGCTGATTTAATATGCGATTAACGTGAATAATTATAAATTTACCTTATTAATTCCCAAAACACATCCTTTCCATTGCAAACAGTTATGTATAAGTTTTAAATAAAAAAGTTTTGTTTACGTTGTATTTCTGTTTTTTTGCTTTGTCATCCTTGTTTTTACTTTACCAAAGACACTCTTTATTTGCAATTATTATTATTTCTTTTTTTATTTACTCTTTTTCTCTTTAAAGATAATAATTATTATCTATTTTCATAATTTCCTTTGCTCGTTGACTTAAGAACATGAACACACTTTTTTCAAACTCACTTTGATTTTTTCTTAACCTATCTATTCTCCACTTTTTTAATTTTGACAACTAATCAATTATTCTGTTAAATGTATGCTTTTGGATGTTATTTGAATGCTAACTCTTATGGATGCTTTGATGACTCAAAGTTTGTGTGTTACGGTCGTTGGGTATGCTTAAACAAATTTTCTATAATTATTTTAATTGAGTTATGCAAACTTGCAAAACATCGCTGGAAATATTTGATCTTTTTAATTGAAAGTAAACTTGTGGCTTCGACTGATAATTAACCACCATCCAACTTTTGAACAACTTTACCGATTAGCCAAAAATAATAAGCGATTTAAGAAAAACCTTTAATTAAAAAATATTTTATTAGATGTTTTAGTTTTAAACTACACAAATTTAAAAATAATTATAAATTGTGAAAAAAATGAAAAATATAAAAATTGATTGATTAACTGTGAGTTTGATCGCATTGTTATTACATTCATTTAGTATGTAAACATATCAAATAAATAAATTTGTTTAAATACTTAATATTTTTTTCAGATTTTGTGTGCATTCCTCGTTTTTTCTAACTTGTTCATCACAAATCAGTAATCAACTAACATAAACAAATTTTTTACTTTTTTGCTTTAATTTTTGTTATGGTCTGTTTATTGCTCGTGCGTGTTTCTATGCTTAATTTAACTTTTAAAAGCATTATAACAGAAATAAATAAAATATTACAAATGTAACTATTTTTTGCTAAAATATATGTTTGTGGCGACAAGAGCCAACCTATGCCAATGTTTGATTGTAAAACTCAAAGTAAATGTTTATAGCCAAGTTTGAACTGGCATTTTCTATTTGATGCATTACAGCTCCACATCATAGTTACAGAGATTAGCGATTTGAACCCACGCTTTGAATGATTTGAAAACTTTTTGTTAATGTTGATTATATTGGAATAATGATCAAACTGCTGGTATGGGTTATGACAGTGTAAAGGTTTGTCGCAGACAAGTTTGACATGAGTGCGTTTAACATGGTAGACCAAATGGGCAAGCATATCGCACTCTCCTCAGGAGAAAAGTTGTTATTAGTGTGCACTTTTTTGTTTTGCACTGTTAACCCAGTGTTTTACGCAAGAGAAGTTGATCAAAGTGAACTCATTCTCTCTCTCTCTTTCTCCATATGATTTTCGAAAAACTTGCTACGGCTCGGCGTTTTCAACGCCTCGCCAAAATGGGGTAATATTTTCTGTTTACCTTTCAAAATGAAAATGAAGTGCTATTAAAATCACCAAATACCTCTCGTGCTGTGAGAAGCGCATTGAAGCATCCCGGTCAAGTCCATTGTGATGGCCATTGTTGTCTACGGCAAAAAAAACTAATCCCACTTCCCATTGACTTCAATGGGAATTTCCAAAACTCTAAGCTCAAAATCTCCGCTTCTAAAGATCGTACAGAAAAATCCCAATAGCATTTAAAGTCTTCCCTTACAAGGATTCGTTTGGAGTATAAAGTTTTTAAAAGTAGCGGTTACAGGTTCGGAATGGTTACTTGTTAGTCTGACGGAGTGACGTATAGTCCTCGTCTCAATTTGGGTTAGAGAAGTGCGTGTCTCCCAACCTTATAGCCGGGCGTAGTAGCTCATGGCTCTCGCCTCACGTTGGATTGGAGAAGTGCCTGTTTCCCAGTCTCATAACAGTTCAATAAGTTAGACTAACCTTTTTGAGTCGTTGATGAATATGCCGATCTCACTGATACGTTTCTGTTCCACTCAATTATCACCAGAACAGTCCAAATAACAATTTATTCATACTTTATGATTTGACAAAGAAAGAAAAATCAAAATGATGAACGTTGAGTGATGTCACAATTGGGGAGGCAGTGTGTCGATTTTTGTCTTCTTCTTCTGCTATCTCTAAGGCGGTTTAACCCTTTGGCACCCGAAAGCGCTATCGGGACGTATGTGTCCCGTTCATTCAATTAGCAATATAAGACTTATCTTTTACTGATAATTTTTGGGATCGAAAGGGTTAAATTGCTTGTGTATGACCCGACCCTCTTCATTGTCTGCAAATTTAATGGCATTACCGTACATCATCTCGACGTAATCGTTCAACCCTTCCAAAGTTTCTGGCCGTTTGATGGCTTCAAATTGTTCCTTGATGGGAATCAGTGGGAGAATGAGCCGGTGATATCGCCGAGAACTGTAATTGTCCTCCTTTAAGATAGTTGCTTGAGCGAGTCGGATGAGGTTCAGCACTTTCTTTCACTCTTGCGGGTTGCTCATACACAAATTAATTAAAACATAATTTTAATTTAGAAAAAAACCTTGGTCCAATTTTCCATTTATTTCCAGTGATTTTAAATTACTATTCAAAACCTTGGTTTGTTTTTGAAGCTTCATCGGATGAAATACTCGATCCAGTTTTTCATAAACAAAGTTTTTGAACTCGGTGAAAGTTGATAGTTGATAAACTCTTGATGGATTCGTAGTATTCTTTGTGTTGCTCAAACAATGAAATTTTAAACTGGGGAAAGAGCTATATAAAAATTAATTAGTTATTTAAAAGCCCATGTCATGAGTTGCGAGCATGAGAGAATATTCCATATGAGGAATGATCATGAAAGGTAGATAAACTAAGAGAAAGCGTTAGTTCTACGATTCGCTCTCTTTCATTCGATATTCGAACATTCACTCAGATCTCTCCAATTTCCTAGAGAAGGTCTGAACTCTTCTCTCAATGTTCCCATTTTTGTAGCCTCTTTGAGTCTACCAAACCTTGGAGCCGATAAAGTGTGATTAAATTTGCGACTTTTCCTCCTGTAAACCCCCATGGTCACAACAAGTACTCGTTGGTCTCGTCATGTCATTGGTTGAAGGGAATAACCTCCCGATCTGACCAGTGGTCTCAGCCAATCGTTGATCAGTCAGGGGTTCCGAAAGGTTCAGGGCCCAAGAGTGCTAGAGACCTAAGCTTTACTTGGTTTCTCACGTGCCACTGATCAGTGTAATACTGGGTCCCGATGGTGCTTGGGTGCACTTAACCGCTGGGTATTTTGTCGCAATATTCATGATCATGATACGATGCTGAATGACCGTCACATATCAATGAGTCCCAATCTCAGTTCGAGCAAGTTACTCTGAGGATCATAATGAGATTATTAACCTGATGATCGGTGGTCATTGTGATGTATAGACAAGGCAAACGAGAGGTCGTCGAGAATACTCTTTTTATTGAGATTCACCAATTATGAGTTAACAAAAGAGTCAATAAATGTTAAATTTTGACGAGGTTGTACCAGGTCACGTACACAAAGTCTTAGAAACAAGAAACAGTATGAAGGTTTTCTCCACGTGTCCAGTCGCGAACGATGCGTGATGAAAAAGAAAGTCCACGCTCTTCCGCTCTCCTTCCTTTTATTACCGCTCCTTGTCCCGTCACCGTTTCGTCCCTGTCCGCGTGTCTCCACGTCATCGTGAGTCAACATTGACTCGTGTTGACTGGCCTCGCTACATCTAAAGAGAGAAGAGGAAATTTATAGAAGACGTTACAGTGTTATTCTGTCGCGGTCGTGACGCGACAGCACATATAATAAATATTACTTTGTCTAAATCGTTAATTAGAAATCGGCATTTGGCAACTTTCTTGTGCAAGGGCAAACCGGAAGATTGCTGTAAAAACACTGGAACAGAATCTCCAGGTTGCAAACAGGTTTTTTGACGTCAAATATTTAGGGTCGTCGCTTGGTTTTTTCCGTGTCGATACTCACAAGGAACGCTGCCATTTTCATACCTAGGTCCGTGTCAATGACCATCTCCTTCATGGAGATCTACCAGTAATTGAAATCGGATTTTTGGCCATCGAACGTAGGTAGTTTAGATTGGGGCAGTTGTGGGACTCTACTCAGGTGTGAACCGTAAGTGATGACTGACGGTGTGGATTGGGGGCTCTGATTTTGCCTCTCACTAGAAGTGTTGGCGTTCAGTGGTTGAGTTTGATGGATCGTAGTGTTAGCCGGGGTGTTAGCAGTTCGATTTCGATTGTCGGGTGATTCGACATGGTCGTTGGTTGTGGTTTCCCCGACCGAGTTCGACTGGGTTACCATGTTGGCCAGAGTTCCTTGTTCCTCTTTGGTCAACTGTTCCGGAGACCACTGATTTCGGGCAATGAGGGCTTCCAGTTTCAGCTCGTAGTTTTGGATCACCTCGTTGTTAAGTTGTCCGACTGTTCCTGGGCTTTCTTTGCTAGGTGTACCACGACTTTGGCTTGCGCGTAGTTGTTAGAAGTTAGTGTCGAGATGGGGTTTGCAAGGACCCATTTATACCAAATAAGTGTTTCCATTTTCCTTCTATCACGTCCGGGTCACCAGTAGGAATGGCGATCAGTTCAACCCAAAGGGGACTACTTGCATTCGATTTTAAGTTTTGCGCACCAAGAGTTTGTACCGAAAAATTGTCGGCTCAATTTTTGGAGTTTATAATTGCTGGTCATCATTGTTGGAGATGAAAACCCTCGAAATTATTTGATTATGAGTTTTCTTTAGTCTCATGGTTTTTTGTTGGAATATGGCATCTCAAACGAGCTGAACGGATGAAGAAAGAAGTGTCGATAGATGAAGACAGGCAGGAAACGGTTGTTTAAACAGCTTTTTGAGAATGTTTAAAAATATTATTTTTACTAATCGTTTAACCCTGTTCGCTAATTGAATGAACGAGACACATACGTCCCGTTAAAGCCTTCGGTAGCGAAAGGGTTAATTAAAACAAAGAGTAATATCTAATGTTGACAATGTTGGTTTTTAACTTTTGCGCATCTGTACTGTAAATTTTTTAACTTTGAACCAATTTATTGCATCATTAGTAAACTTTGTGATTACACTTACCCTCTGGGTAATTATAATTATGACTTGAGTGAATTTAATTATTAGTCAATAAGGTTAAATTAATCTAAGTAAAACTTTAACAATGCTAACTAAAAGAAACAAGTAGACTAGGTTAAATCGATAGAATTCACTATGAACGAAGTATCTTTCGCTTAGCACACCGATTACGTTTCGCTTTCTACCTCGCAAAACTTCAAGTGCAGCTTGTAATCACTATGATGCCTATCAACATGAAGAATAAAGCTGATTTGGACACGATTTCAATCGAGTCCATTTATTCTGTGTCATCCACGGCTTTGTTGATCAAGCCGAGTCAAAATGAGGAACCAATTGTGATTCTCAAGATGGGCAAGGAGAAAGAAAAGAATGGAAAATCCTTGCCTGAGGATTGTTTGGCTTTGGCCAAATTTATCGCTTTAATTGTCATAACTTTTCTCATCATCGTTGTTGTGACAAAAAATCCCTACATAATTGGAGTGTGGGCCCTGTTAAGCTTGCTGTTTATCATTGGAATTTGGCGCCACAAGAAAATGGAAACTTTGGCGGATAAGGACGTGCAAGATACTGCCGTCTAAAAAAGTTAGGTTTAAATATGTTTGATTATTTTTAATAGTTTTCAAAACAATTAAATAAGTCTAAACATTATCTCTAATTTACTATGTTTGTTTTGCGCGCATGTTTGAAAATCAATTTTTTGATACAGTGAAGACATTCCGTATTAAAAGAACAGGTCAGATCCGATTTTTACTTATTTATTGATTGATCTAGAGTAAAACTGAGGGTAGGTTTCCACTAGTTAACTCAACTGGCAACAATGAGTTGAGTAACTTTCCAACACTGCTCAACTGAATTGTTTTCATTTTAAATGCGCCAAATCTGTATCTGGCAAGGTCAGCAGCTCGTAGAGAGACTCGGTTGGGGTGTGAGTTTTGAGAAAAACTTAAATGAATTTTGTAATTGATCAACATGACTCATAATACAGTACATAGCATTGCCTCATCACGCCACATGCCCCGTTCTGTACTACATTCACTTGGTTATATACTCTAACACTGCGTACTTTTTTTCGAATTTCTCGTGAACTCCTCAGTAAATTTTAGTTTTATGATATTCTTGAGAATATACTCCATTGATTGAAGAAAATTTCAGAAGTATAAATAAAGAGAAAGTTTTTCTAACAATTATTACAAAATCAACAAAATTATAAATTTTCAGAAATTTACATATTTTAAAGGAGCGTATCACTAAAACACAAAGTTTTTCGGATTTTTCCATATTTTTCCCTGAAAGGTCAGGTCAAGTTGAGTTAAACAAAATATTTATTAAAAAACATTTATAATCTAGTTTTTGAGAAATTTGACAAAAATAAGCAAAAATGTCTTTAGTTTTTGGGACCTAGGACACACCCCCTTTTGATTAATCAAATTCAAATTTTTTATATTAAACACTAAAATATCTGTTTTAAATAGAAATAAATAAAAAAATAAAAAATTTACGAATTTTAGTATTCTAAAACTGTACTGAACTTTGAGTGGG
>WURS02067453.1:0-24908 GCA_011762765.2 Rhinocypha anisoptera | reverse complement strand
GTGTGGAAGTTGAAGGGGTTGTAAGATATTTTCTGGAAGAGGAAAATTCGATGGAAAGGAGAGGGGGATTGGAATGGAACAGTAATTCGTTTAGAAGAGGAGCTCTCGTCTTGGAACGCTCTATGATCTCTATATGCTCCAATGTATCCATTTTGACTAAGATGTAAAGGGCCTTGAGAATTTGAGGATGCACAGTAAAAAATAGCACACTGATTGATGAAAAAAATGAACTTGAAAATTATCACTGAGATGATTCCACAATACTCGGTGCTTTTCACACATTATTTTCCATGTTCACATAAAGTGGGTAAAGCCCCCTCAGAGGTTGCACTCCCGGGCGCCGCACCCTTGAAAGCTAACGGAATAAAAATTATGGACACTCGAATTTACACTTCAGTTACAAGAAACGGGCCAATCATTCTCTGAGTGACTGATACTAAATTTGAGTTTGTTTTATGCTGCGTTGTGAGACAAAAATGTTTTATCTCCTTTTTTTGAAAAGTTATTCAGTCATAAGAAAATAGAGTGCCCATTTTTTTCGCTTTTCGGCGCATTCCCGAAACTTTAAACCTCTTTAAAACTACAATTGAGTTACTTATTGGCATCAAAGCTTATCATTGTCTAAATTATTCGTTTATCGCTAGGTTGGAAAATCCTATAATTTTTAATAAATTAAGACAAAAACATAAGAAGTTAAGGAAAATTGAAACATGAAAATTTCTTGTAAAAAATTAAAATTTACTTTTCCCCCTCCTTCGGGTGGCCGTACGCAATCGAAACTTTCACCGTTGTCAAGCTCTTCTTTATTGTATTAAAGAGCAATTAATTTTATGTTGGGAAGTTTTTGGACGGATTTATTACTGATTTTTATTAATCTAACAATTATAGACACACTATACAATTGTAAGTCAAAATAAACTTGATCACAGTCTCACAGAAAATAGTTAGGGTAGCTACTATACATATATATGTATATTATTTTTCATGTTTTTTTAATTAAATGTTAATTGATTTTGCTCTCGCGTGACATGTTCTCTTTGGCTATTGAAATTTTAGCACGTAAGTAGTGTCTCTCAATGTGAATTTTATCTAAGACATGCATGTAGGAATGCATGTCTGTCGATGGCTCACTCACCCACCCACTGCCACGCGCCCTTGTGGCGCCTTGCAGGGTATTACGTAGGCGATTAGATCATCACCCGCGGCGCCCGATCCCCACGAGATAAGGTAGCAGAGCTGGTGGCTTTTTTGGATGTGGCCATTATCTTTACATATTATTAGTACAATTCCAAACAGTAGGTAAATGGAAAGCACCAGTGGTGCGTGGGTTAAAGGGGAACAACGGTTGGCATGGCGTTTTTGAACGCCATCATTCGAGATATCGCCCACGGTTGACGGTTGTGTAAAGCCTGGTTGAATGTTCCGGACATTTCAATGCGCAAAGCGGCAGCGAGCGAAGGGGAATGAGCCTTGGAAGGGGGGGGGGAGGGTAGGTAGGGGGGAAACCTGTAGGATAAGTCGATTTTCCTGTTCTAATCGGAGCCGCAAGGGAAAGAGGCTTTGAGGGGATAAAGGGGGAACAAATTAAGGAGGAGCAACTACGTTTCGAAGAAATTGCGAAGTCCCTGTTTAAAAATCTTAAATGATGACTCAAGGAATTCAAATGGATTTTTGGGGTAAATTCGCATACGGAAGGAAAGTTGTCACAGAGAATTCCTGGAGGAGTATGGCCATTTTACCATTTGCTTTCTACCACATCCCCATTTCTACGTAGTTTTTGGAAATAGTATCGCCGGAGGCGAAAACGAGTTCCTTCACCTATGAAGAGAACATTTTGCCTAGCTAGCTGTGCATCACCTCCCCGACTTTGAGGAAATTTAAATATCGCTTTAAAGTCAAAGAAATAGAACATGGAAACTTACTCGGTAAGCCCTAAGACATTACCAACTCTGTTAAATAAGAGACGAAGAACTCTATTTATCCCACAATCTATGCTAATTGACCCGAATTGCAATATGGGTGAATTCAAAGTTACACAAAGAGGAACCAGTGATATTTTCTTGATTATATATTTTATATTATATATTATTTTCGATATATTATTCTTAAGAAATATATTTTTCGTTAGTGTAAAATGTTTGACAGCATAATACTGAGCTAAACCAAGTTTTCAATTAAATCCTACGTAAGAATCTGTTTTCTTAAATTATCTCGTATATCGTTTTGAATTTTATCTCTTTCTTATCCAATCACATGAAGTTTTATGAACCAAAATACAAGATCTGATGATATAAAAAAAGGTTGTGGAGAAGGGAAATTATAAATGAGTAAATAAAAAAAAGAAAACAGGATCGATATTAAATTTTCCAATGAATCGCTCCATCCCTATTAAACATGACGAAATTTAATTTCAATGTCGTAAATTGCAGCGTGTTCCAGCATTAGAACCGGACGTAAAGCTATGGAATATTGGAGAATAAAGTCTTCTTTAAACGGGACATTTTTGGTGAAAATAGATTTCTCTTCAAAAAGTAATCTCTGATCATTCATTACACCTATAAATTTCTTCATTGTTATTCGCTACAAATCGATCTAAGAACTATTAATGGGGAAATAGTGGCTGTTAAGAAGCACCACTACTTGGTCGTGAGATTAAAAACTGGCATTACGGTTGAAGATCGGATGCTTGATGTATTTGCTGAAATACGTGAAAATCTGTCGTCTATAATTTCCTTCCTTCACGTTCTCCATTAGACTTTAGAGGGGGAATGAAAATTAAAATTCAAGCATTATCAAGTAGCAATGCGTCCACAACAAACATATTTTTTGCCAGACGGAGCGAGTAAAATTTTTTACCTTTCCCCTCCCTTCTTTAGGTGAATTTAGAAAAATAACAAAAAATTCAGTTTTTTTTTCGATTCCAATGTTATTTAAAGTATGGTGCAAATTATGGGATAGAGTAGAAAACACCTTAATAGGAATCAATTCCGTCATAATTCCGAAAACTGTATGCGTATGGATGGACAAACAGACGCACGGCAATGCTCGGAAAATTATATATTTATTTATACATTTGTATTTTCATAGGATATTTTAGATCACCGTAATCGCAGAATGCCTCTGAATAATATGTAATTTGTCTAAGATGAAAAAAGTATAAATCTAACCGTTCCACCGTTACGAGACGAAAACAATTGAGCGAGGAATTTAGACTTGTAAGTTTTTTCTCTGACCAAACTTTATTTAGTTATCTGAGTAGAATGAGTTCACTAATTATGAATGGTAGAATAAGATTATCTCAAAAATATTCTGTTCTCATAACGATAGCGAATTTCATAAATTATCTCATGTTATTTTAAGTTCTCCAGTGAAATATATATGGCATTATATATGAAAATATAATTCGACGGAGAAATTGACTTTAGCGACAACGTCCTGACAACAGTAGTTTAACTTTAAAGAATGATAGCCTGTGTATCAAAAACAAGAATACGTAAATACGTAATAGGTAAGAAACAAAAACTATATTTTGAATATCTAATTGTGTATTTCTTTGCTTAAATGAAAATTAACCTAAGGGAATTTTTAGGCAGAAACGAAAAACATTTGTAGACAATGCTCTGTTCCCATCATACGTTTCCCTCAATCACTTTATTCTTTAAAGATCTAAGAAGTTTTGTAAGGACGATATTTTGATGATATTTGTTCTAACATGAGTGATGAAATTAATTTTAAGGATAGAAAAGATGATTGTATCCCTACATAACGTTCTAAGGGTGAATTAGAACCCGATCACAGTGGTAATTAGCCAGAATGCATTTAGTATATTTTCTAGGATAAGTCAGCTAACATAATTGCGTGAGGTTGTAAATGATTAAAGAAGATATTTAAATGAAATAATCGAGCTGCGATACAGAAATATATGGACGGAATAGTCTATTTGGGAAATCCTTTGTAAATGATATTTTTATCACATTCCTCCCCGTGTTATCCGCATGTCAAGCTCTTTTTCACATTTACTTTTTCCATTCTCTTGTTTGTTGCTTTTCGAGGTCGTAACGGATGCTTCTGGGAGGGGAGGCGTTGAAAGAATGGGTAGAAAGGAGAAGAGCGAATGTAAAAGAGGCGAGATGAAGCTAATCTTGGGAACCGCCTTCCATTCTTTACCTAATCCTCAATCGTTGCCGCAGGAAAACACTCCGCAGATCCACGCCCCCAAGCATCCGGCACACATACAAAAGTTTATCCCTCTCCCGGCAGACCCGACATTAAAGCCTCCTTGAACACTCCAAAACCCTTAGAAATACTCCTCTTCGCCTTAAACCGCTCACTCCACACTCTCATCGCTCCCATTCATCTTCGCCCTATTCCCGCCTACGTCTCGCAATTCTCCCCGTCCTACTCTCACAGCCTCTCCAACACACAGCACACCCTCACACACTAGGGAAAAATTCCGAATCCATTTCTAACTAAAATATGAACCATTTCAAAATTATAGCTCAGACATCAGCCAGCTAAGTGTCGGAGCTAAATGCTTCTCTTACTTTAAAAAAAAATAATTTCCCTCGTGAATTTTTTCTATTTCTACGTATTACCCTGCAAGCCGCCGCAAGGGCGTGTGGAAGGGTGTGAGCCACTACCAATCATTCACATGCACTCCAAAATGCAAATGTTATAAACATACTATATTACTCACAGAATGAAGCCACTCTCTTAAAAAATATAATAGCAGAACACCATGCGGGACAATTTAATACTCTCACAACAAACATGATTGAAAACAACTATAAATTCCTTCACAATATGCAATGTCCAAACAGGATCTCTTCCCCTTCTAAATTATCAACGTATTGCCACACATGACCCTTACATTTAACCTCCTATAATTCACAAAAAGTAGCATGGTTATGCAATTTGAAAGTAAATTAGGTCAAACCGTTTATTATTTCAGGGGTAATAATTAAAAATAAGGTAACAGACATTGGCACAATGTTACTCTCCTCCCTAAATGTCCATTATTTGGCGTACGTTTTAGACATTTTGTGGTTATATCTGTATTAATGTATGTGTATGTAGCACTTTTAAGAAGCCGTTTCAATTATGTATTCCAATCCTTATTTTATAGTACCGTTATAACAATGGAAAATTGTTCCTTAGTTGGGCAAGAATATTTGTACATGATTGTATTTGTAACTGTGTCATGAAAACTGTTTGTGAATGGTTCAACAAGCATCGAGACTTACCTAGACTAGATAAAAATTAATTACAAAGTTCACTAATTGTCAATAAAGTTTAATTTAACCTTACTTTTATTTATCAAACATTGTATTTCTCTGGTAATAATTGAGAAAATTTAGCATGTAAATGAATAAGTTATATTTTTTAACCAGAGTGGAAACATTTTCTTAAGACTGATATCCGGAAGAAATATGCAAAATTTTATTATAATATTATCTGAATTATCCAATAGTGGTCATTAGTCACTGCATCCCCGATAACAAAAACTCATTGTATGTTGATAATTTATCTCTTTATTTATCAATCTGATTAATGTTCTTCACGATATATTAATAATTACAAACTAAGGAGTAAACGGCATTACGTACTTCGTTAAATGTGTTTGGAATATGAGTTTATTAAGAAAACTTTATGGAAATTTTATAATATATATTGGAGGATATCAAAGTAGCTTAAGGTAGAAACTTTTTTGTGTTGAGAGAACATGAAAGGCAGAGTCATTTGAAATATTAAATATTTTCTGTTGTTATAAGTTCAATATAAGGAGCTATGCTGTCTATGAACGAAATGAATAAATAAATTTTCGCTAGCCCACAACTTCTAAACCTAACGTTTAAAAGTCTACCGTCATAATTAACTCAAGCACTATTCTTTATAACCCAGATCGTTACACCGGCTATTTACAAGTCCCAAATTAGGCCAGGTGTATGTCAACACTTTGTTATCATAAATGATATTAGAAGACTTCGATCAAAGTTTATTTTGTCATTCATTATTGATAAATCCACGGTGATTTGACCGTAATCCCACGTTTCTCATTTCGCTGCAACCTTAATTTAATATTACAAACGCGTGATGACTTGCCTTACCATTAGGAATTATTTCAATTTTAATTCACCTCAAAGTATTCTTTTTCTATTTTCATAAATATTTAATAACCTGTACTCGATAAGTTAATGCATTATTTTTCCACGTAGATATTAGGTATAAATGACCTTCGACATTTTTTTAAACTTCGAGAAATATTATTACCATTGGCATTTTTCTCCACCTTATGGTTTCACAAAACCAACTTTGCAATGAAATATATTAATACCGTTCGACGTTAAAGTGAATTGTACTTTGTGGATTGGAATGTACAGCCAATGCGAGGAGGGTACATTGTTCATTAATTGATTTACTTCCTAATATAATTCTCCTCTCCACCCTCATTTAGAGTCTTCAGAGGCGTTAAACAATTTAAAGTAATTACGATGTTTCAGATCCTACTAAACCTGTTAATTTATAGCGCATTTCTTAAGTATAATGCTTACAAACAAATATTTACCTTAAAGTAGCATTTAACTAGCTTTAACATTTTTTCCTCAAAAGTAACCAAATAACAGGGGGTAAAAGAAGTAACACTTCTGCTTCCACATGAGTCGAGTATTCATGTGGAAACCGCAGAGATAATTCTTTTACCCCCTGTATGATGGATGTCCACAAAGTTTGGCCTGAGACTGTTTCGTTTAACAGAATAAGTGAAGAGATAAATTCTCATTTTAAAGTATATTAAATTATATTTTTTGGTTGAAATGGTTTCGATATGCTCACATCGAAGGAATAATTATAGTTCATAAACGAGAGAAAGAACTAACTAGAAATATGTCACTAGACGTGGTTTGAGATTTTTAAAACTAAATTTATTATTATGTAGGTAATGACTCTATAATCGTGTTTAATTATAATATGTTAGTATGGGTGGTATTAAATTTTTCGCTGGCGTGGTGCTCGGCTCTTGTCACATGAAAAGGTTTAAAGCATACTATATTATTTACTGCAAATAACTCGTTTTTATAACAATGTGTTTATTTCAAATGTGAAGGCAAATATTTCCTAGATTTAAATCCTAAAAATAATAAACATAAATATGTTATAACATAATTATAGTTGTGCTTAAACCTCTAAAAAAGTAAAAATACTTCAATTTCGGCACATGGATTTTAGATGTTTTACTTATGTGCTGTGGAGGTGCTGTGAGATTTACGAAAGCCGGATTGGAGAGGGTCTAACAGATTTTTTCAACGTAAGTACTGATATTTGCTGATGTACTAACTTTTCAATGACTTTAGATAGGATTAACAGTATCAGGCTGGACATAGTGGAAGGAATCCATAATGAATGCACTTTTCCACAAAAGTTTTTTGTGGAAAAGTGCATGACTTTAGATAGGATAGGTAGGCAACTCGTTGGCCAAAATTCAGGTAGAGGAGAGTTGGTGTTTTTAGAAATGGGGCGAACTAAGGCATATTTCCCTGGAGTGGGGAATGTATCCTGAAAAAGCGAGCAGTTAAAAATATTTGTGATATGGGAGTATGAGGGGGGCCAATTTGAGAAGAAGTGACATTGGTATACCGTCAGAGCCTTGTGCTTTGGACTTGATTTTACGTAGTGCATTGCGTACTTGCGTTTGCGTCACTGGCTCGAAGTGAAAGGGGTCGGAAGACAAAGGATTTGTTGAAATTTTGCTTCTAAGGTTTGTCATGGTGATAGGATGAGGGAGAATATGGAATGGTTTTGAAGAGATGAGCGGGGCCGGGGAGGTTGAGTAAACGGAGGTTTACGAATGGGGGAAATGCGAAAGGAGATGAAGGTAAGCACTAGGGCGGGGGTTGGAGGACTCTCCCTCGCAATAGGTTTCCTCCGAGGAGAGGAGTAGCACGCTTCGTGGGCATACTATGACGAAACCTTCCGCTCACTTGACTCTCCAGCGAGGGGAATGGTTCGCTGCGAACTTTTTCCTCCTGAGCGAAGAGCTTCCCTTCGCTCGCACCGCCGCCTCCCATTAGATTAGGCCCGTAAATACCGTCCGCTTCGATGTCCACTCTTGACGTTATCTTCCGCGAGGTGAATCGTTTCTTTCCAAACAACCTGAATAGGGACGTTTAGCAAGTTAAATACGAAAAGGTATGTTTCGCCTGAAAAACCACGACTTCGTCGATTTTGGATGCACGAGAAAACATTGTTTAAAATGCAATAGAAAATCAAGACATTATCATCAATTAGATTACCTTCAAATCACGGTTTGTTTTAAATTACAACCACAATGCAGAATAAAAACTCATGTTACCAGATTACATTAAGATAAGTAACTCTCTCTATGCAAGTAAGTCTCGCATCGCTGCAAAGTACTCGGGGAATATAAAACAGAAAATAGAAGAATAATTTGTAAAAACTACTAGAAGGCGTATGACAAGAAAAGGGAAATGATAGACATATCTGTGGATATCCACCCTATGTAGACATTTGATTCGACTCAATATATCGTATTACGAAGATATCCTTTAATTAGGTAACAATGCAATAGAATTATCGACAAATAGGTCAATCTACGTCAACCTATAGGAAATTGTGAAAATCAAAAATATCTTCTACTTCCACGTCTAATTGTTACCCTCCAAGCCGTCGCAAGGGTGTGTGGTGAGCTACAACCGAACATTCACATTCACTCCCAAGTGCAAAAGTTAAAAAACACATTGCACTCAGAATGAAACAAAGCAAAACATCAGAACGTCATGCACAACATGCGGGACAATGTCACACTCAGGAATACTAATCGTTTCACAATAAATATACATCTCATACCAAAAAAAAGTAAAATAACATTAAATATATAATAAATAAAAGAGAGAAATCATGCAGGGTAAAAAATATACACTATTCTTCCTAAGGATCTCTAGGACCTAGTTTATTCTTATCTCTAATGGTTCGGGAGAAAAATGACATTTTAAATCTATTTGTTCTAAAATCAATCTCCCTGATTTTCCGGGCGTGATCTGATCTACCATAGAATGACGGGATTTGCAATATACATTTAACTTCCTCATTTTGTAATCTGCTTCAAATTTATACAATAAATTTAATTTATATTTCAGCATACGATCAACGAATTCTTCCCAGCCAAACACAATGCTCTACGTTCACTCTACGTCATTCAGGCAATCACATCCACAAATCATATGTAAATCATTTATCGCAGTAAAGGCCCCAATCACTTTAATTCCCTTTCGTCCCCTTTGACTTGGTAATCCGAATAAATTCCGTTGAAATTAAAATAACGGATTTATATTTATTTTTAAAGTACGCACTTTTTCAGCATAGCCAAAAACTCTTTCCTGAACATGGAAATGCTCTACAATGATTAGTTTCTACACTTGACTAAATGATGCTCCTCATTGAATCCTTGCGCTGAGTGACCGAAACAACCCAAACGGTCGCTCAACTAGCCATCCATTAAATTTTTCCTCGTCCGTTGTGCCCACTCTGTAACTATACACGAGGAGGAAAATGGTACCGTGCCGATGAGTGCGTATTTCCTGATCGGTTTGGAAACGGTTCCTTTCCCTCCGCGGCTTTGTGGGACGAGGATTCGCCAGTCTCTCAGATATAATCATGTGCATTGTGAGTGCATGTGTATGTATGGTGGTGGCTCACCACCTGCCACACGCCCTTGTGGCGGCTTGCAGGGTATTATGTAGATGTAGATATAATTGATTATTTTCTGCGCGCCACCACGGCGGATTGTGAGAGGCAAGGTCGCAATTCCCCGAGGTGCGAGTACGACGCCCTACCTCCTCACCCCACCCACCCTTCCGCCCGAGAACGCTTATTTGGTCACCACACAATTGCGATCGTTTTTAAGTACCGGGCAGCGTGCCTTAGGGATCAAGGCACGGGGATGAGGAGTATCCATTAAGGACATGAATGGGGAGAGGAGAGAAAAATAAAATTGTTGGCCAAAAAGAGAAATAAGATGGATTTGTAGTTGGAGAAATATATATATATACGAGTATATATAATATAAGTATATAGGTGAATGTGAACACAAAAAGGACACAAGTATTATACGTTTCGGCAGATCATCTGCCTGCCTCAAAGTTAGAAGTCCTACTGGCTGGCGTCTTCTCCTTTTGAACCTATAGGGGAAAAACGAAAGGAAGGGGGGGAGCATATGGGTGGATGGGGTAAGGGGGAATGATGGAAGGGGTGTTTTGAAGTGGGGAGCAGTCGGAGGTTAGGGTGGGGGGGGTGAATGGTAGTGTGAGACTGAGACTATTCTTAATTTTGAGTGCATTTGCTGATCTTTCCGGCGGAGAGAATAAAGAAGTCTTTCTTTAATGGGAACAGTTAATAGGGAGAAGGGTGGGGGAGGAGAGTTTCAGATGGACAAATTTTTTAACGTTGCCAGGGCGATCAGTGAGGGGTGGGGTATAGAATTACTATTTGAAAGGTTTGATTTAAGGAGAGAGGAGATGGGAGTGCTTAAGGCTTCGGTGGGATGGAGGACGTTATTATGTGTTATTAATTAACTCGATTAAGACCTGGTGGTTTGTATGCTGCTGTTAAAATGATAAGTGAGCTCTCGCGAGTTCTCCCCTCGATGTCTGTGGCTAATGCAGGGAGGGATTCTATGATTTATATAGAAAAACAAGTGTCAAAAGGTTGATTGTGTGACTAGGTGTGTTTTGAAATGGGGTGATTGAGGAAGACGAGTGGTTTTGTGGAATGCCGGTGGTTATATATTCAAATTTCAAGACAAGTTTCAGTTTCTCTGTAGTGTCTGTCTTGTTGCGAGGAATGAATTGAACTACGTAGAGGGTAATATTTTATTTTCAAGTACTTTATCAGGGTAACCACGTCATTTTAATGAGGAGTATAGGTTTTTCGTATATTGTTTCAAAGAGGAGGTATTTTATATATGAGGTAGTCGCGGACAGATAAAGAATATGGAATTAAGCGTTTCATGCGGGACGAGTGGCATCTTTTGGAGGCATATATATATATATATATATACACGCACACAAACATGAAGGTAGGAAGATGACGACTAGCGCCTCAATAAAAATATATATGAGAAATTACGCCAGAGGCGGTAAATATTGTCTTGGATTGGAATTGGGAAAAACAGTATAGGAAAATATATAAGGACGAGCACATGGGAATAGTATTTTTCAGTGTTATCCATTATGTGTCTATGTTTGTATTTGTGATTGTGTGTGCGGATGTCTCTCGGAGGTGCTGACGTCATGTTCCTTCCTCTCCTTTCCCTGAATTCCTACCCACACCTCCTACCATAGTGTCAAGAGCAACTGTGTTGCCAAATACAATATAAGTATTTTTACGGGAAAATTGCAATTGGCATGGTAGCTCAGCTGGTAGAGCATTCTAAATGTAATCGGAAGGTACCGGTTTCGATTCCCGGTCATGTCATATGTTTTCCCAGAAAAATACTAATCCTAAATCCCTTACATGTTTTCCGATCTTGTTTTTCCCAATTCCTATCCAAGACAATATTTACCGTCTCTGGCGTATTTTCTGATATATATTATCATACATATATATATAATGTATATAAAGCACACCTCACCATACTTGTTTACAATTAATTGGTGAAAATTAAGTAGATAACTGTTACAATTAGACTTGTAGCCTTATTCAAATCTACCATAGCAACAATTACACCATATAGCAACAACAGCAGAAGAATCAATTTGATAATTATTAGATTGCAGCCCAGTAGCCCACAGTCCAGTGGTGCACACAAAGCAGTCCAGTAGTGAAGCAGTCAAGTCTTTCTCTCTTCACTGTGGTGAGTGCAGTGTTTCCGAGTTAGTTGCCAACCTACCTTTTCTCGTCTCCTTTTTCGAGTGCTAGTTTGTCACCAGTTTTCCAGCCTTCCTATTTTTCTCCGGTGAGTATTTCATTTCATTTGTTTGAGATATGTCTTGTATCTCTGCTCCATTTCAGACTTCAAATTTAAAAAAAAATATATTATTTATAGCCATGACATCGAAGCGGAGTTATCGGAAGACGAAATTGAGCGTGAAGTTTTCCTCGATTCCGATTCTGAAGCTGTGGATTCAGAACTTTCGTCGGAGGATGAAGATTCATCTGAATAAGAGGACACTTCTCGAATGCACTCAACATCTTTGAAGACGTGGAGAAAACCTCAGCAGCATAGAAGAGGCAACTTTGGAGCTCAACCTTTCGCCGGAGTGCCATCAGAGTTTAAGGTTGATGAGGCTTCCGGAATCACATCTGATTCTTCTCCTACGAGCATTTTCCTGCTATTTTTGCTGAAATTATTGATCTCCTGGTAATGGAAACAAATAGCTATTACCGCCAGTATCGTGAAAAATTTGACGTGAGACCTTTACCGACTGAAGTTACAAAGCATGAAATGTATCTCATTCTTGCTATATTCCTACAGATGGGGCATGACGTTAGAGACACGCTAAGAGACTATTGGTCCACCCTAGAACAGTCTCACACTCCATTTTACATCATAACAAGGAGACGCAACCGGTTTTTACATATGTTAAAATTTCTCCATTTCAGCGGCAATAGCAATGAAAATCATGATGACAGGTTGTGGAAAATTAGAACTGTCTTTGATAATCTCAATGACAGCTATGCCAAATATTATAATCTGACTGAGCATTTGACCATAGATGAAATAATTGTTCTTTTCAAAGGCCGAGTAATGCTTCGGAAATACAAACCAAAGAAACACGCACGTTTCGAGATCAAAATATACAAATTGTGTGACAAAAGTGGTTATACATATGACATGAGAGTTTACTTGGGAAAAGACAGACTGACTGCGACATAAGACATTTCAGCTACGCAAGCGACAGTGAGATCATTGACAGGGAGAGTAGAAGGTGTTGGCCATAAGTTATATATGGATAACTTTTTTTCCTCCCCTGCTCTTTTTGACGACCTAAAGACGAAAAATATTTTTTTGTTGTGGCACTGTAAGATCAAATCGCAAAGGTATGACAATGGATTTTGAGTGCAAGAAAAATAAAATGAAAAGAGGTGACTTGCGAGTTCTGGTAAGGCATGATTTGACAGCCCTGGTGTGGAAAGATAAAAGAGAGGCATTAATGCTGACAAATATACATGATCTACCGGGAGAGGGTAATTTCTGCAATGAGTGGGGAAAGGCCGTGAGACCAGTTGCCTTGGAGGATTACAACAGGCATATGGGTCATGTTGATTTGGGGGATAGAATGGGTACGAGTTACGACACAGCTCGCCGAAGCTCGCCGAAGAGGACGAAAAAGATATTCGCCCATCTTACGATATAAACGTAACAGTCGTAAACAGCTACGTCATCCTCAGCTCTTTGGGTAGGAAAATGTCTCATCGAGACTTTCGGCTGACCTTGGTGAGAAATCTTATCGAGGCTGGTGTGTCAGCACCCCCCAAACATCACAGAGGGGAGTAAAGACCCAGCAGAGATCAAGTGGGGTGGAAGCTAAGGCGCTTGAATGCAAAAGAGAACAAACACACTTGCCAGTCAAAGGTAATCAGAGAAGATGCCGTGTTTGCTCCGAGAAGGGGAGGTTTACCCGGACAGTAACCTCGTGCACAATATGCAATGTAAGTCTTTGTACATACAATTGCTTTGAAGAATACCACAAAAAGATGTGAAAAATGTAAATAATGTTGTAGTGAATAGTTCTATATTTAACAGTAGGATTTACTAAAAGTTCAATAAAAACTTTATGAAAAAATATATATTTCTGTTCATTGTTCCTAAATAAAACGAATATTTGTATTAGTATTACACCTACAATTGAGATCAGGTATTTTTTATAAGATTACTTAAACCTTGGTTGTAATAACATTTTTTATTTGGTAAAATTATCTCTCATAGTTCGTCAAATATTTAAGATTAACACAGTTAGTGCTCAGATAATTTTAAGTGCCAAAATTAAATCGGGCAGTGGAGGTCGCTTTATGGGATCTAATTTAAAGGTTGATATATATATATATATATATATATATACATATATATTGTAATTCCAATTAATATTTACAAATTTCCAGAGTAGTTAGCGCGATTCTTTGTTAATTGTTCTTCTAGTAAATCAACATCTGTAACACGCGCCACATTATATTTTACTTTGTTTTACTTGATCAAACTTCAGTTAAAGCCAAATAATCCTAAATAAAACTTTTGAAGCCTTAAAACTTATTATCTTTGCAAAAGTATGTCTAGAATATGACTCATAAGCTGTATAGATTATCAATTTCAATGGCAGTTTGAACAGGAGCTTTATTCGACAATCTAACGGAAGTAAATACTTACACCACTGGTATTTATCGTTAGGGTAGATAACGTAAGAGCTATTAAAAAAATTATAATTTAGAAATATTGAGAAAATTGATTTCTTAGATACCCGGTCCTTGGTAAAATAAAAATTTTCTTTGAGCGAGGGAGATGAGACTTTGTGTGTGGTGGTCTCCGAGACTTCTCAGAGTAGCAACGACATGGCATTCGCGTTTAAGTTTAATCCCCACTGTGCTACGCTCCACATACACTCCATAGGAGTGCGAGTATAGCCTAGAGGTATGAATCACCACCAAATTCCGAGACCAGCGCCTACAACTTCGACAAGCCCAACCTCTGGTGTAACGCAGCAGTTTCACCAGAAGGCATTGATGGCGATGATAAAAATGTTCGGTCCGGCATCAACTGCCACAGTTGAGGGCTAAAGTGAAGTTCACGGAATTGGTCTCATTACTAGGATAGAGAAACCACCACATACATACACATAACCCTAGAAAATGTATATTCCTTTCCAATCAATCTCCGGATTGAATAACCAATGATGATGACACTCCATATGTCATAGCGAGCGGTATTTGATCATATCTCATTCTCAAATGTGATTACACACCATAGTGAAAAGATTTGTTCACCATCAGCAGAGGTTGTAAGAGAAATTAATATGTTTCAAATGAACATGCTACCACTGCTTGTAGTTTGCGCAGCAATGTTTTAAAACGATTTTCAGGTGCCAGAACAAAGAAAAACTTATATAATGAACTTACTAAAGGAAGAGGGAAGCTAACAGATTACATATTGAGGCATAAATGTTTAGTCATTTCAAATTGGAAGAAGCCGCTCGAATTACAATATGAATACTGAGTCTGAAGACCGAGAATCTAATCAGGTTTCTTTGTCGGTCAGAACTTTTTACCTCTTCATGGCCTCTTCCTCGTAAAGTTATACGCTAAACCCAGCAATTGGAACCCGTTCAAAGGTGGCGAACCTCCAAAATTATCGTTAACTGGATTCAATAGATTACAGGGGCATAGATTCAAATCAGGTGAATATTAGAGTGATGAAAATTCCATGCAGTTTTAGCCTAAGGGGGCGTAATTCGTGGAGGATCCTGAGTCCTAACCGAAAGGAACTGACCGTGAAAAGAAAGACTCTCCGAAATAAATACGCAACATTCCCCGACACCCCGATTCCGAATCCGGGTAAAGTGGTCCCCACCCTCACACTCGCTGCTTGGCATTCAAGTCTGGCCACTCACCCCTCGCACTATTCCACGTCCCTCGGGAAACTCAGTCCCCTTCAAAGGGTCGACAATCAATCACATCGGGGCCGGTCGTGAGAGCCTTTCCCGACTGCGGCCGACTACGTTCCCCCTCTCGCACTACCCCTTGCTTCGACCCCTCATCCGCCACCTACACTCCCTCTCGTTCTCCTTACGCCAGCTATATTTGTCCGACCCCGGCCTAAAGGTGGCTAGGGACTGAGCGTAACTCCGGAAGAGTAAAGGGAGTTTGGTGGGTTTTCAACCACGCGGATGGAATCCTCGTGGGGGATGTCTGGGCATAGAGTAAGAGTCTGAGGGAGGGTTGAGGTGGCGTAGAAAGTGGGAGAGGTCGGAATGGAGAAATTAAAAAAAAAACAAAGAGTTGGAATAGGAATTTGGTTGATCCCTCGGAGAAGGAGGCTTCAATTTCCATTGGCGAACCCGACTGTGCGGAGGAGGAAATCTTTCCCTCGAACAACCTGCGTTAACGCATGAAACAGAAGTTGAGGCGCCGTCATGCCTCAGTTTATTCGGAGATGGATATTCGATCATGTGTGTTATTTTTCGGACTACAGACTTTGTCGTGGGTGAGAAACAATGTTTAGTTACTTATCAAAAAGAAATTTATCGAGACGAAAAATACGTATTAAAATCGTCTTAATTCCGTCTGTAGCCAACGGATACAAAGATTTTAAATGGCCCTGGAGAGCGTTGAATATGTACACTCAGACTTCGATTTTGGGGCTTCAAAACAATCTCTCAAGATTTTTAAAATTATATATGAAATATAAAATTTTATTTACTCTCAACTACTTAAAAGCATGTACCTACTTTCAAGTTTTGAGCTGTGGAAAAGAATACGACGTTATTGAGGAGAGCTCTTATGTCTACATAATATTTCTATTAAAATAAGTAGAGATGGAATAATATTTCCGTAGACGACAAAAGTCTTTTTCAACAATTACAATATTATATTAGCGTGAATAAACCACACTTACCTCTTTTGCTTAAATTAAGGGTGAAATTTAGTATTCAATATCCACGGAAATGCACCATAAACCCCTTTAGTTTCAAAATTTTTTTTCAGTAGAAATTCCACCAATTCTGGAAGGTAAAATCCTGAATGATCTTTTATAAGTGAGTAGTGAAATGACTAATAAAAAGAAATCGGCGCCTTTGATAGAATATATATATGCATATTTTCTTGGATCACTTGTTCTAAAAGTCCTGTCTCTGGAATTTAAAAATGGTTATTTACCATACAACCTATGACTGAGGCTTAAAGCCCTCCATATTTACCATACTGAGAACTTTATGATTAAAATTTTATTCCTTTAATGAAATATCATTTGAATTGGTATCTCTTATACATGACTTCTTACGTATACACTCCTTAAAGAAATTCCACCCTATTGAATTGAGCTACTTTATCACTTCAGATGTAGGAAATCCAGGACGATATCACGCTGATTCTTGGAAATGTTGGAATTCCTGAGAACGTTAAGGCGGTTGAGGTCATGAATGAGGCACTCAATGGGAAGTTAATATCATTAAATCTAGTTCCTTCCAAAGATCTGATGTCTCCGTTGAGAAATTTACCCTTGGGAAAGTGGAACCTTACGTGGCATAATAAAACAGAGAATATATTGAACAGCTTGAATCCGGTAGTATCTGTGTGGTCATCACCAGCGTCTATGGGAGGGAACAGGTCGCCAACGACGCATAAGGATAGGATATTGTGTCCTTCCAGGCTCTTGTCGCTTCACTGGGCGGAAAATTCCACCACACAGCGATGAGTGCAACTCTCCTTGGAATGTCCACCAAATTCCACACGGTGTGCGATATGTACCGTGAGGTTCGCGAAGGAATGAATATGAGGTGCGAACTACGAGTTATCCTAGTATACGATCCAGAGAAATATATGGCCATGTTCTATTTTTTAAAGATACGATTATTTAAATAAAATATATTTTGTGTGAATGTTTTATTACATTTCTTTGATTCGTCCTGTAATATTAATTACACATTTGATCATTTTAGTTTTTTAATGACTTACGATTAATCCACTACCTGATGGAAATTGCGTTGAGTCGTGCAAATATACCTAATCACCGACACTCCCTTAAACCTATTTATTGAACCTTCAGCAACTTCTAGGGAGGCATATAGGAAACATTAAATCGTAAGCTCGCATGTAGTACAAAGGGAGTAATTTTAGAGGCTAAACAAAATATATATTCATTTTTTACTTTCTTTTCAGGAAAATAATACATTGCGCGTATTCAAATAAAAATCTCAGAGGAATTTATAATGTGTCAAAATAACTACAAGAATAGATAAAAAATTAGGTAGCTATTAGTAATTAGTAGCAAAAGAATTAGTAATTAGGTGAATTTATCCTGAGCCCTCTAATCAAAGACGTATAAGAAAAAATTTCTGAAACACGGAAAATAAACGTGGAAAAATATTTTGGAAAAAGTGATGGCTATAAACAATCTTTGTACTCACTTTGTAACAGAGATGATTGACGGACTCACTAGGTGAAATTTTTTCATCTTGAAGTAACAGAGAAAATTTACTAAATTCAATAAGTATTTTTTTGGGTTTTACCATAGTGCGTCGTTATAGCATCAAGTGATATAAAATTGCCATGCTAGGGGTAAAACATTAATTATTTTTTAAATAGATTAATGGTTGTTAATTATTTTTAATTATATGCTTCCAATTTGATCAAAGTTCATTGTATAGGGTTATTTCTCCTGTTAAGCGTGAAACATTTCCGAAATATGTAACAGAAAAGATCATGTCCTCGCATAAGGTGACATACTATTACCTATGAATTAATTTCTTTTTGGGAACTAGGTAAAACATCCATCCTGATTACTTAACGTATATGAGTTATATTTTTCCGTGCTTTTCGATGAGAATCTCTTCTTTAGATGCAAAATCAAAGGTTATACGTACCTCAACGGTTTATCGGACCATCTCCGGGTTCTATTCAAGAGTTGCGCAGGGGAAGATGTTGAAATGAAATTCACCTCCAGCAAGACTCACCTCCCCGAAGAAGCCAACCGTCCTCAAAAGTGGTGGTATCGACTGCGTGACAAAACTGGGGTTTAACCACCGGGGACTCATGAAAGTCCTCTCCTCGCCTCAAAAAGGGATAAGGGGCGTGCGAGCGGAGAGACGGGAAGTGTGCGCTCTGCAGGAAAAGAGACGCCTCCGCTTCCTGGCGAGCGACCGAGATGGAACAAGTGAAGGAAAATGACGACCTAAGAGAGACTGTCCTTCTGAAACTTGGGTGTATATATATGCCGGTGTTCGAGGAATACGGAGAATTTGTAGAATTGAACATCGAGAAAAGTGTATTTTACTTCCTAACTACTCTTCTTTCGTTCCAAGTTCCACCACATTAAAAGTGAATAGGAATGCGCGGTTCCGCTCTAGTACGTAGTGAAAAGTGCTTGAAATTAGTATCCCGCTCAGTTTGACGGTTTGATCTTTCATCGTTTGGTCGGTGAGCTCACAGTAAACTAAATTGGATCCTTTGCCAGGATGCCTTTGTAAGGAATAAAAGCGTGTAGCGATAAGATAATTTACCTTCATTGAGTTAGATATGAAGTCCTGGGTGACCGGAGAAGCAAACAGCATATCTCTCAGAGCGAAATATCATATAAGTGACAGATTTAAAAAGTTTTAAAATAAAGGGAAATCCTCAATGTTGAAGGAAGAAGTAATATAAGGGAGGTCAGATAGCATAACATTTTACATCAAATCAAATAAATTATGGAAAAAATATTAGGGCATTAAGGAAAGTCATAATTATTATAGATAAGGAATAGACAACAATGAGCGTTCAATTTATAAATTGGGACGTTAGGCTAGTAATTCATTTAAATAATTCAATTTATCATATTTTATATACATATAATTACCTCTTTTTGGTATCAAACCTAATTTCTACAGTGTCTGTTAGAATTCCTCATTTTAAAAATGAGGAAATAGAAAAATAAATTTGAAACAAGAGGTGAAATACGATTCTGTTGGAATAGATTTATGCAATTTGATTTTAACGGCTTCAATTCAACTTATATTGAGTCGATAAATAAATCACCGGGAAGTAAATGGATTACTTCGAATTTAAGATTCATTTAAACATATTTAGTGATGCTTTACTTGTTGTTTGAAGAGACAAATAACGATATTATATAATATTAAAGGTCGCAGAATCCTGTAGAAAGTTTAACTACCTATTAAGATCCAAAAACGAGGATAGAAATCGAAAATCATACTGTAAATATTAAAGAAACTTTACAAAATAATATACACAAAAAATAAGGGAGCGAAAATAAAAAAGTCACATGAAAATCTTCGTTCTATAGCAAAGATTGCAAGGCCCTTGGAAATTCTTCAGAGTATAGCAACATTGAAATTAATTTGGGTTTGTTTGTCATATGCAAATATACTCTCCTTAATAACAGGGATGTTAATTTTAAGTATGAACGAATTTGTCCGGAAGAGAGGGATATTTACGGAACATAAAGCATTTTAAATTTGGGCTGTTATACAGAAAAGGAATTTATAATGATGCTTATGCCGTCTTGGGCAGTGATAGCCATGAAAGAACTATATTTACAATTGACGGTAAGGGAAATCTTATACCAAAATTTCGCTAATTATAACAGAGGATTAATGGTAATTTCAAGTTTGAGTATGCGTTAACGGTACAAAAATAAATTAAAGTTGAAATCAATTACCAATTTATTTCATTCCTAAAATGAAATTCAAACTTCTTAATATAGTTTTATTTACACTTTTTACTGCTTGGTTGGTATTACTCAAAACAGTTATATGTACGGTGACCCGCACTGCATATTACGTATACACGCTGTCACAGTCCGAGTAGAACTCAGGCCCTTCTCGGAGCAAACACGACATCTTCGCTGATTCCCCTTGACTGATCAGCGTCTATTATCTTTCGCCTCCAATCGTCGTTGCTCCGAGACACACTTGCACTGCAGGTCCTTCCCCCTCTGGTATGTTTTGGGGGGGCTAAGTGCTGACACCCATGCCTCGATAAGACCTCTCACCAAGGCTAGCCAAAATTCCCGATTCGTCATTTATGGAGCTTTATGACTACTACCAATGGAGACTAGGAGGACGAAACTTTTGATTAACGTTGCGTTTATGAAATGGGCGAATAGATTTTTTGTCCACTTCCAGCTGCGGTGAGCTGTTTCGTAACTGGTAAATATTCTGTCCCCCAAATCAACAAAACCTATATTCTTTTTGTAATCCTCCACAACAAAAGATCTCACGGCATTTCTCAATTTATTGGAAAAATTATCTACTCTCGGTGGACCATTTACTGTCAGCATGAATAACTCTCTTCTATCCTTCCACACAAGGCCAGTCAAGTCAATTCTTACTCTCAAGTCGCCTATTCGTATTTTTATTTTTTTGCAGTCAAAACCCATTGGCAATCAAGTAGAGGTTTGATCTTACAGTGATACAACAGGTAAATATTTTTTCGTCTTTAGGTCGTCAAAGAAGCAGGAGAGGAGACGTAGTTATCCATATTGTAAACGTTTGACCCGTTATCTATATCCCTTTCCCTCCATTCGCCTTCCTTTCCTCCCTCAGCCCTGCCCAGCGAGAGAATCGGCCGTCTTGGGAGCATGAGAGAAGTAGGTGAATGTGTTTATTACATGGAGTGTGTACAAGAAGTTGAATGAATGTTTTATTCAGGAGTGAGTGCGAGAAGTTGAATGGGTGTGTCATGTAATAACAGAAAGTGATGAAATAGCAAAACAGGAATATTGAGCAAGTCGATAGACGATAGCGCCAAATCGAAACCCTCACCATTCCACCCCGCCCTGCGCACGGAGAAGGGGCCACGTCGCGAGAGGGTATGCTGGACAGACAAAGGACCATTTTCGTATTGGCATACGGGTACGCTGGGCTTTTAAACGTAAATACTTATTCCTAATAAGTAATATGTATGGTGTGGTTAAATAAAATTTTGTTAGACCTTACAGTTACACTTATGCAAAATAAAAATATAATTTAGCATTTGATATGTAGCCTTATTGATTCAAATATATCCTTTTAAAGTCATATTGATGAAAAAGAGATGGCACTTTTCCAGAAGTTTAAAAGTAATTTACATAAAATATTTTTACTACACGACAAGTGCTATCTCTTGGTTAATAATACGACCTAATTCCAATGCATTACCCATGAGGCTATAAATTTAGCTTTTAAAATCAATTACCCTATATGTAAAACCTCTTTTGCTCTTCATTCTAAACGTATTGCTTGTTGCCTACATTACTATTAATATTATAATCAAACATATGATAGTTTATGGTTTACTTATGGTTTAAAAATAGTAATACTAAAGTTAAAAATATAAACTAAAATTGAAATAAACTTGATAAACTTATTATTCGAAACAGCGATTGAGAAAAATTAAAACACCGTCAGATATAGGCAGAAAAGTTTTTAATTTAAAAAATTCATAACAAACGATTTGAAAAATCAAACTAAGTAACAGCAAAAAATTGGCACGGTATGTCGATAGGTTGTGGCTATGAAAATTTGGACGTGTGAGTAGGAAGCGATTCAAATGTGATATAGGGGTGTATGCGAAATAAGTTCAGGTTTTACTTTGTGGAATTCCATTTTATTAGTTTAAAATAACTTTTACTCTCCACTGGATGGTCAAATATAAAATAAAATAAAAAGGCACAATCCGGATTTCAATGCTCTGGCATCATCGTCAGGTGCATAAATGACAAGGAGAGGTATTGCGATCTTAATATATAGCTATGGAGGGGGTGGAAGGAGGGTTGTGTAAGGCGTAAGTGGCCTATGGGGTCCTCCGTCCTCCTCTAGGTCCTCCGTGTTCTGCTCCAACGTTTCGTTATGCCACCCGCCCATCGTCTTCAGGGATTCCTGGAACCTTGAAGACGATGGGCGAGTCGCACATCAAAACGTTGGAGCAGAACACGGAGGACCTGACCCGGTGTGAAATCCGAGAGCTTTTCACCCAAATGATGAGTGTTGTTAAATTACAACTTCTAGAATTTAAAATGGACTACGTACTTTGGATTCCCTCCAAAGAATAGGCGTTAAAAACAAAAAACCTGAAAACAAAAAATCAACAAATTTATTTTTTGAGTTTTCTGTCACTAGTTTAAGTACTTCCTTAGAGTAAAAAAGCATAATTGTTTTCAATAGTAGTAGCATGATTACGGTTTCAACGCTAGGTGTTTTTCACGGCTTATATTATGAACTCAAGACAGAAGTATCTTGTTTCACTTATTAAGACTCCTTGCGAAATTTTCATCAGAAAATTTTTACTTTTTATTTATTTTCCTATATTTAATTATGTATCTGTGTGTATTAGATTTAATAATAGAATTAATTACGTAAATGAGGCAAGTAATGAAAAACATATGTGTTGTGCTAAAATTTGTACCTCGTTATATTATAAATGGAATATAAACTATTTTAAATATGAAATATTAACACAAGTTCTTAGGTACCAGGGCAAATAATAAACGTTATAACGGCCGACACTATCAACAACGTTATTTACAATATATAAAATAAAGAATTCGGAAAAAAATTACCCACTGGTAAAAAAGTTAATGTTTTAATTTTAATCTCCCATTTGTATTGCATGTACCGTTCATAATATATGTTCAATAGTCAATGAAACCTACCAATAAATATAGGGGAATAGAAATATTATAGAATCCTGGAAATCGACCAATATCAAACCTTTTTGTCAGAACCTCAATAATGTTGGACTCATATTTCGAGTGGTGAATTTATTATTTATGTATGCGCCAAATTCACATTAAAAACATCCACTAGTGGACTTTTGCATTACAATTACCTTTGCTTTCCGAATCAAAGAATAATGGAAAAACTTTCTCTCTTAAAATGATTTTAAATTATGCCTATGTATTAGGATAAACCAGTTAGAATGGAATATTAACGGAAAATATGAAATTTTTCTTTCGTAAAACCAATTCGCTTACACTATTACTCACTAGGTTCTGAACCGAACTTGTGTATTACTCTTCCTGCAATGAACTACTCACTAAATAGAAACAGAATTTACTCAGATAAAACTGTATTTCCGAGTGATGTGTCGAACTGAAATCTGGTGAATGAACTTGTCTAGTATGCTGTCGACAAAGCATCCAAAAGTTAAGTTCTCTCATCCAGTATGGTTTTTGTCACATTTTCAATTGCTGCAGAAGTTGAAAACCAACGAAAATTACGTATTGAACCCTCAATTTTAATTTAATGGAAATTTTTTTAATTGAAAAAATATCCTTATGAAAAACGCTTAAAGGTGACATTAATAACTTCAGACATTGTTTGACGTAAGAAGAAAGATGACCATATTTTACACTCTCCGAGATAAAAAAACTTCGCATAAAACAAACATGGCGTTTCATTTCCTGATCGGAAACCATAATCACCATATGTATATTCTAACATCCACCCACGCCCAAGAGATCCTTAAAGGCTTAAAATGAATTTTAAACAACCCTAAATGCTTATAAGTGTATAAGTGTTCTTCCCTCATCCAAAATGCAGTGAACAAAGGCTATTAACCACCGGACGTTCGAAGGCTTTGTCATTGATCGATGCTCGACCGGCGGAGCACACCGTCGTTGGGCGTTGTTTCGTAAACTCCCAGGGGATCGGAAAGAGCCGAACGATTTTTTATCCCGAATGCCGCCAAGCGATTAAAAGAATGAAAAGGTAATCTCTCCTCCATGTTTCCCCTCCGTACTTAAAGACGTTACTCCTCGAGATCACATGAAATTACCTTCAAAAATCCACCTCCAGCCGTGACTGGCAGACACTTCACCCCCCCCCCCTCCCCTCGGAGCATATGCCTCGCGGAGAATTGTTTTCCCCGAAGGAAGGATTGCACCGGCGTCGCTCAAAGGGGATCGGAGGGAACGCCCTCCAGGGCAGGAGGACGTTAAAATGAAAAAGGCATTTATTTAGGACGATTTCAGCGTTTTTTTTCCCGCGCTCATTTGACCTAAGTTGCTCCTAATTTTACGGTCTATAAACGTCCCACGGTAACATTTAAGAGCGAAATGGCCTTCGCTTAAACGTCACATGATGAAAGCTTTGTATCGCCGTCTTGACCCTCCTTTCCCGTCGAGAAATCCACCCTTTTGGCGAGTCCCGGGAGAGACGAGGGGTGGCGGGTGGATGAGCGGGGGAGAGGGGCGGGGTCTTCCCAGCCCC
>WURS02067431.1:0-10522 GCA_011762765.2 Rhinocypha anisoptera | reverse complement strand
AGGTGCACGGGGGAGGGGAGACGATGGAGGCGTACTGGGGAGGCAGGAGGGGGGTAGGGGGAGAGGTGGGGGGAGGTGGGAGAGGGGGAAGGGGGGGAGGGGGGGGGGTAGGGGAGGGGGAGGGGGAAGGGGGGGGGGGTGAGGAGATGGAAGAGAGGACACGCAGCGGAGGAACAGAGGGCAAGAGAACGAAAAAAGGACGAGGAGACAGAGAGGAATGTCACGGTTGACGAAGAACAAAACGCTTTCTTGACCGGCTCCACCGCGAGAAAACTGAATGAAGAGCCTTGGGAAAATTTAAGGAATCTCCTCACGCGTTGAAAAAAATAATTTTCTTATGGCGAAGTATACAGTGTCCGATCAAATTATCAATTTCACAGATATGTACAGGTCAATGACAAAAAAATCTCTTACTTGAATATTGACTTGATAGGAAATATTTCTATTTTGTTATGATAGAGAACCTATATGATTAGAACGAAGGGTTTACTTCAGCGAAGAAGTCAAAAATATATTATGATCCCCGACATACTACGGCAGATCAGATCACGAACATAAACTCAGAGAGATTACTGTCGGACAGATAAATGTAAAATGTGATTTTTTCCACAGACAGTTACAGACCAAGATAAATATCACCACATGCTCGGAGAAAATAGTTATTGGTAACTAGTGTATATATGTATATTATCTTGCATGTTTTTTAAGAATTAAATGTTAATTGATTTTGTTCCCGCATGACATGTATTCTCTTTTGCCATTGAAATATTTGCATGTAAGTTGTTTATCTGGATGTGTATTATATCAAATATATGCATGTGGGAATGCATTCCTGGTAATGACTCAGTCACTCCCTGCCACACACTCTTGTGGCGGCTGGTAGGGCATTACGTAGACATAGACGTGACATTAATGGACAGCCAGCAATTCTCGGGGAAAATATTTATGTTTCTGAAAGTTTTCCCATTTTTTCAAGTAATTGTCAGTGTGTAATTCAGCCTTTCTCTGGTTAAGAAACAACTTAGTAGTATCTTCATGATTTTCCTAATATTCTATATTAAAAATTGTATACGCAAGTACAAATTCTAAATGGAACGGCCATCATGTGTAGTAAGTCGTGCGGCGACAGCGATGAGGACCCGTTTTGAAGTGCTATCCGCTGAACGACTTGGGTTCAATAGTTTGAAAATGATAATAAGTGTTTCTGTGGGAAAGTTGTGCATATGAAATTTTAGAGGTATCATAACTTGGAAAAGACTCACATTAATAGCGAAATTCGACTGTCAACCGTTATGTGTGTTTCTACTGCGTGTGTGAGTAGGAGACTACGATAAGAAACATAGGGAATATAGGGAATTGGGGCTGAAATTAAGTGCCAGTCGCACATATGGTACGCAGATTCATTAGGACCCTCCCATATAACTCGGTCATCTGGTTACAAAAGAAATAGAAAGACATGAAATCAGAACAACAGTCTTTTGTCGAAATGTTTCCGACACGAATGACTCAATTTTAGCGAAAAAAATTCCAAGGATTAAATAAACTGCATTACATACCCGAAATAATAAAATGATATTTTTTTGGAGGATTAATTCACAAAATTTGTAGTTATATATGCGTGCATGAATTCTAATATTAAGAAACCTACGGAATTATAAACTCACAAAATTTCCCCGGTATCGATCTATCTTGCGACTTAAGCATCTTCTGTTGCCCTTAATGCTCCCTGGGAAACGCAACGTGGAAATGAGAGAAAGACGGCCTGTGCTACTTCGCCTCATGACCCCTTTTGTCTCCAGCTTATTACTTAATTTACCGGCGTTCGTTTGGAAAGGAAATAAAGGGGACGAGAAGATGAAGCCGGAAAGAGAGGGAGGAAGGGACGCGACGAGGAAGGCGCTAATTGGGCGAAAAACGGAGTGTAGGATTTAATCTCCCCGAAGGGAAACCTTGTTGGCGGTGGAGTCGACGTTGCGAAAAAAAAATACTTTCGGGAAATTCCTTAAACGCCCACCACTGAATCAACACTGAAGTATCGAGGGAACAATTGAGAGGAGCAGGAAAATTAGACGGGGATAGAATGCGTCGAAAAAAGTCTGGTTTGTTTGAATAACCTTAAGGGACGAGGGGGGGAGAAAGAAAAAGAGAGAGAGAGAGAGAGAGAGAGAGAGGAGTAACGCCGCGTTTACACGCAGCAGTGGACTCGTACTACCACAATCGATTCTGAAGCTTGTTTCGACACTGCTAGTGTCCCAAGAGGCATCGAAGTCGCTTTCAAGCTGCTTTGTGCGCTTATAGATATTTACAAATCAACAAACCGTCTAATCCGCCCGAACATACTAATAATAACATACTATAGCATACTATACATAAAAACGTACTATAACTTTAATAAAGCGTGAACTTCTCTTCGCTCTATCGACTTCCTACTGAGGTCTATAACCATTTCTTTAACGATTTTAAAAATAGTAACATCGTAACAATTTTTTTTTCGATTTGAGCTGTCCTTCGCATTCTCGAGTTTAAGAGCGAGGTTCTTTTCGGATGGATCTCATACACTTCATGCTCATTCCAAATGGAATCTTATGAGAGATATTGATAGCAACTCTGTTCCATCCTTTAAATAATTCCTACCAACAATATTTCTGGCGAAACCTAATTTTTATTTGCGTATTAACAAATTTTACGAATGTGGGGAACCCATGACAGGGTACAAGCAACAGTCACTCCTTCCGGAATATGCCTCTCTATTTTCATTCCGCGTACTTCAAAAAGACGATGTGCCTCGTCTGAAATCCGATTTGGGCGAAACGGGAGGGGGATGCAATGAGGGAAGAACTCTGGGGACAGGCGGGGAGGGTAAGAGGGGTGCACTCTGAATTTACGAAGGAGGGAGGACTGAAGGAGTCTTAAGGATGGGAGCCACTAGCTGACGTAGGTTGAAGTACGGATTAAATTTACCATGTCAATTTGAGGCAGGTCACATTCCATGAGACTTGATGTCACTTTCCATGACTGATGACATATTACAAAACCTGTCTTAAATCGACAGATTAAATCGCGTACATTAAATCGGAGACATTGACTGTCGAATGGATAGATTTTAAAATGTCAATTTTTTCCTCGTACTATTAGAGGTAAAATATATATGACTACAGGGATGAAGAGGACAATTTGAATAGGTATTTATTATTATAATTATTAGTAATCTTGCATTGGTCTTAAATATACCAATAATGACTATATTGTCACAACGTGAATTGAGTATTGTTTTGTCTCTGAATATCTAACATAAATAATTTATTGCGTGTTTTTTAAAATTTTAATGTTTTTTTAATGTAATTTAAATTTAAATTTGGGGATGCATGCTTGGTGATGGCTCACCCCCTGCCACGCACCCTTTAGGCGGCTTTCAAATTATTGTTGAGTGGATGAAGGAGAGCGGGGGAGCAGGGAAGCAAGGAAAGACAAATCCAAAGAGCCCTCCCGCTTCGAATGAGAGAACGGAAAGCGATCACTACAAACCCCTAGACGACCGATCGCTAATGATCTGGATGACCGACGCGGAACTATAGCTTCCAAGAGCTTCGAGTGATACGCTTGTCGCCAACGAATGTCCCGCGCAAACAATGGACGTGCGGTTCCTCCGAGTCGAGAGGGCCACGTAGCGCGAAATCTGTCCACGGCGGAGGCGTCTATTCATCCTTAACCATGCGGATCGACCAGTTCCGTAGGATACACGCCGTTGCGAATTTACGGGCCCCAGATGGCACGGGAACACATGGCATGGCTTGGGGATGTGAGTGTGGAAAGAAAGTGACGGAGTGCTGGGTGGGGGTGAGTGTGGGTTTAGTGTCCAGAGAGGCGGTAGGAGGTGGCAAGCGGAAGAGGAGTCGTAATGGGAACGTGGGAGGGTTGATGGTGGTGGTACGGGGAAGTAGGATTCGAGTACGCATTCGACAGTGGCTGAGAGAGAGAGAGAGAGAGAAGGGAAGAGGGATTAAAGAATGGATATCTGGACCGGTAAAGAATTCACCAGAGTAGTTACATGACAGGAGGATGCGGTGGAGCATGACCCCCTAGATACTCAAGGCCTTAGCGTTTGAACGTGACATCACAGCATATGGGCCTACCACGTAGGCTTTTACCCACGTGAATTCACGGCTGCGTTGGGTTAGTTCTGTATAATTTCTGGGTTCACTATAATAATATACCTGTTATGTAATAAAATATATATATTAAGACTCATGCGTACAACAATTAATAATTGTAAGTACGCGAAGAACAAATACACATGTATCGCTTAATTATAATATGTCGAGAAGACTTATTTGAGCATTAAGCAAATTGTGACAACGTAACACGGAGAAATACAAATAAGTGACATTAAGTGGAGTATTTGAGGCGAGAACGAATTCCATTAGGGTCGCGAAACCACTTCATTGTCCCCACAGGTAAAGGAGTTAGTCATACGTGAAAATATGTTGATAATTTGAAAGGAGAAGAGCTCCCGTTTAGACCTTGCATATTGTGATGGCATTTGTGGTTGTTTTCATGCATGTTTGTATTGAGAATTCTGACATTGTCCCGCATGTTGTGGATGATGTTTTACTATTTTATCTTCCATGTTGGTTCTTCATTCTGAGCGCAATGTGTCTCTTAACATTTGCGTTTGGGAGTGAATGTGAATGTTTGGTAGTGGCTCACCCCCCTGCCACACGCCCTTCGGCTGTTTGCAGGGCAATGCGTAGAAGTAGAACGAGTCGAATGAACGCGAAGTGGAGGCTGGTTTCGGAAGTGTTCAGTATGGACGATGGCGTGAAATACGGCTCCGCGGAAGTAGGTATGAAAGGGGCACGTTCCACTCTCGTAAAAATAGCGAACAAAGTGTCTTTTTTTCTTCAGCGGGCACCCTCCGTTTACACTTTCCCTCGCCGACGTGATTTTCAAACTGACTTCACTCGACCCGGCGAATTTAACTCAATTGGAACCATATTTTCTCCTGGAGGCAGAAAATCACGAAGAAAACGAAACTGACGCTTTTTCAGGCAAGGAAAATTTGCAATATTTGCCACTGGCAGTCTGTAACAGAAGCAATACAATTCTCTGTGGACTCTTATACCTACTTCTTCTACTTCTAAGCACTACCCTGCAAACCGCCGCAAGGGTTTGCAGGCACTCAGAATGAGGCAACCCGCATGCAAAATAAAATAGTAGAACATCATCCACATCATGCGGGACAATGTCAGACTTCCCACTATAAACATGCATGAAAACAACTAAAAATGCCGTCACAATATGCAAGGTGTCCAAACGGGAGCTCTTCTGCTTCTAAATTATCAACATACTTGCAAGAATGACTAACTCCTTAAACAGGCTAGCTACTTCTACAGTTTCTCCACTAATCTTTCTACTGTCAGTATACATGAATGTTGTATATAAATTTGCTTGTGTAACTTCAATCGATATCAAATATTAAAAAAAACGAATATAAAAAATGCACTATTCAGCTAAAAATAAACGGAAAATATCAATACCAATAAGAAATAATGATGTTATTTAAATGGCATGATCGAAGGCAGAAAAGTAATTCCGGGAAGCCAGAAAGCCAGGAAGGAAAAAGACGATAAACATCTCAAATAGAATGAAGAGTCAGAAAGTATTTGTACGGGACTTAAGAAATTTATAGCGTAAGGAAAGCGTATTCAGCTGGTACAGTAATTCAAAAGAACTAAATTATTATCGGATATCGCAAAATTGTAGAGTAGTTTTCGTGATAGCATTCTTTTCCCGACTCGTAGTCTATCGTAATAACACGTAACACCTCCTGGATTAGACTGCCATGTAATTTTAGAGGGATATCCCGAAGAATTCAACTTTCACAAGGTGGCTTCGAACGTTTTCCAAGGGTAGAAGCAGTGCATTCACGCCAGACGGAGGAAGAGAGGGATCCTTGGCCTCAGTCCTAGCGGGCTCGGACAACCTCCAACATGGCCGCTTGCCACACCAGGCCGGATCAAGGATACCTGACTCCCGTCCCGAACACAACTTTAAATTTGTATTTCCCTCGAATGGATTCCAAGTACTCCCTTGAAGAAAGATGATATCCAAGGACTTGTGGGCTGGTACGAAGTCCCGAGCTTAAAGAATTCCCATTCGTGGGCCTCGAAGCACTATGATGGGTGCATAATTCCGCTCGAATTGAAATAGACGCTGTTCAAGTTTTTTGTGCGAGTTTAAAATGCACACTGCTGCAAATATTTATGTTACATGTAACACACTTTTTTCTTATCTGGAATTTAAATTTACAAAAATGAAAATACATGCATGAATGAGAATGCTGGAACGATTACTACGGCCTTAAAAGATATACTGGAAGAAATTACTAAGGTCATACTCTTCATTAGGGAGCAAAAAAGGGGAAATGGGGTGATTTAAAAGGGACGACAGTGGCAAACAAACATTCAATTGGATTCAGAAGTTAAAAAAAATAAAAAATAAAAAAATTGACCATAATTTATTGTTGAATAAAATTAAAACCCTATGATCAATGAATTAAAACAATCAATGTTTGGAGAAATTAAAAGAATCTACGTAGAGTTTTATTTACAGGCGCAAGGTTTTCAATCCAAGGATGTTCTGACAAAATTTCTTCCAGTACCTATATATTATTCCTCGAATCGAAATAAACACGTAAGAGACTATATTTTTAACAATATTCGTAATTAGTGTTTATTTTACGAAACACGGCGTAGTAGCTTCCAAAATTAGAGGAAATATATAATAACATGTTATTACATCTTCCCTCTAATACCTTATTATATCTATCTCCTTATATTTTATGTATAAAAAAGTTATAAAATACAATTATACTGGTGAATACAAAATTAAGAAAGCCGAATGAATAATGAATTAATTAATTGAAGTTTGGATAACGAGAATAGCGGATGTAGAGATCTGATTAAGTTTATAAGATCATTTGGGTATATCTTGACGCTTCATAATTTACTAAGGAAGGCGTGAAAAGATTAAAATAAGAAAAGAGAAAGCTAGGGGGGAGGTGCGATAAGAATTTAACGGAGAATTTCAGATCGAGAAAATACGAAGTAACTAGAGGAAATGTAAATGGTTAGATGGCATTTAAAAACCATTCCTGACATCCTCAGACGATGTACTATATATCGCTGCTTAAATGTATAAACAAAAAAATATAAATGATGAAATAAATTTTCAGTCTAGTGCTAAATAGTCGACGACATTAAAACGAAAAAGGTGGTATGGTGTGGTCTCGTACAGCATATGTCAAACAACAACAAAATTTGTTTTGTTAATCTCTTGTAAGAGATTAAAAAAATAAATTTTAACACGAAATCCGTAGGGCATAAGAAAATGGGGAAGACCCAGAATAAGCTGGACAGAAGGGATATACAAGGCGAAAAGAGAAAGGCGGCTACAAGAATGCCTGCGGTTGAATAGAGATCAATGGCGGTTAGAAATTGGATGACGTCGTAGAAGCTTCAAAAACAAATATATATAAACATTCTATATACATATCCTTTGTTGGTCTCATTGTAGTATACTCGAGGAATTTGAACGAGATTCTGCTTGCTGCTCTCTCCACCGGCATTATTACCACGAATCACGCGAGGGAAAAAAATAATAATATCCCACGGATGGAATTAATCGTCGGCTCGTCATGCGCCGGTGAGCGGGGAGGGATATGGAGAGAGAGACTCTCGCACAAACACCACCCTTGAGCATCCCTCAAAATTGAACCATGCATCATGATCAAAAACTTTTGCCAACTCCCAAACGAGAATCGTCCAGACTCCCTCTTCCCCCGCTCCCACACACATACAACTTCACTCGATAATTTCGTGTGATCCAGGGATCCATTAGCAAATCGCATCCCTCCCCCTGCTCTCTCTCTCTCTCTCCCTCTTCCTTCCTCTTCCTCCGCGCAACGCTTCGCGTGATGGATTTGAGAGGAAGAACGAGAGGGAGAGAGGGGGAAGGGGGAGAGAGAGAGAGAGGGTGCACAAAGAAGATTGAACGAGACAAAAGATCGCGGGGCCCTTCCCTGGGAGTTGTTACGCGCGCGTGTGTGTGCCGCTTGAGAGCATCTCGTGTCCTTGTGTTTGTGTGTGTGTGAGAGAGAGGTAGAGAGAGAGAGAGAGAGAGAAGAGGATGGAGGAGGAAGCCCGAGTTGACAATGAGTGATGTCACAACCCCTTTCGATTCAAATGCCTCCGGGCAACGACGACGCGATTCAACGACCTGTTGGTACCACTCGCGGCGTTAAAGGAGAACTTCAACGCCCACTCTCTTTCTCTCCCTCCCTACCTTCCTCTCTCTCTCTCCCTCTGCCTCCCTCTCTTTCTCTCTCTCCCTCCCTCTCACCCCGCTCAATCCCGTATTGGATCCGGAATTGAGGGAGAAAAAGGTAGAAAGCTGGATAGAGAGAGAAATTAGTGAGGCGGCAGTAGGGGGAACGAGAAGGACGGATAAGTGAGGACCGAGTGGACGAAAGGGAGAGTGCGTAGTCGAGGACGGGGGAGAGAAGGAACGCCGCCGCCGCGGGGGTTCAGATGTGATCTTTGGGGGTGAGGCAGAGGGGTCATACGCCGGGGAGCGGAGGAGGTGGGTCGCGCCGGATGAAATTAGCGAGGGAGTCGGCGGAGGGAGGGGATTAAAAACTCATTTTCATTACGGAGAGAAGAAAAAGAAAAATATTCGGCACGGCGCTCAGAGTTCCGCGAATCGGGAACGCAATTTCTCCAGGATTTTCCAAATTAATTCAAAACACCCCGCGAGATATTGGTATATTTTTCGCCCTCCCGTTTCCCTTCGAGGTGGGATATTTGTATCATTAATGAGTTTCACGGGCGGAGGATAGCGGTTGGAAGGCAAATCACATCCAAATGCCCGAAGAGAAGGGACACACCTGGTGAGAGATTCTCAAGATTACTCGATCGCGTCTTAGAGATCTAAGGATTCGCGGCAGGGTCTGACCGATGATTCGCACATCATAATGCAAAATATTTCGGCGCCGCCCGGTATGAATTTTCTCGGAAGATGGCAAAAGTTCTTCACGAAGGTTGGCTTAAGATACGAGCATTCATTACACCTTGAGTTTCAGCGAAACTTCATCAATGAAACACCCTGCAAGGCATCCCAAAGGTGCGTGACGCTCACCACGCAATTATAATAATATTTAAGATTAAACCAACACCTCACTTGCAAAGTCTTCAATAATTAGTTCATGCAGATTCAATGGCATAATTTATAGAAAGATACATATAACGCGCGTGCAGAATACTTCGAGCTACGCTACCTATTTAACCTACTTATGATTTCGACGTTATCTATTCCGTTCTCCAATCCGAGGAAAAAATTAAATATTAAATCTCTTCATTAACAGTCTACTTTTCTGATCTTATGTATGTGGTCTGATATACAGTAGTAAGACGAGGTATTTACCTCTCCACTAAGGTGGTATCCCTAAGATATACATAGTAAATTTAACCCTTATTTAAACCTGTAGTCAATGAATGCCTCTTAAACTAATTCCTTCAATTGCATCGTTACACTGATACGTTGATAGTAACAACCTTTCATAAATAGAGCTGCTGTACCATGCAATCGATCTAGACTTCTGGCAGAACACTTATTAATACTTATAGGACTAACTAAGGTGACAATTGTAACTCGTTGTTTCATACATAACGTTGTAAAATTTACTCAGCATATTGATGAGAGGAAAATGGTTGGTAATTCCATACAAAGGTTTTATTTTTTCAAACGACTTAGGTTTCGACTTTGTACGTAATCATTTGGCGATATATAAAGTTGGCAATTATCTGAGCGTTTTATATTCCTGCAATCTTGTAAATGTCAACAGAAATAGGAGCCAAAGGGTAAATTTATTTTTTTTCTGCTTCAAGATTAGAGATAAATAATAATATCGCCAACGCTGTAGTGAATGAATAGAAACTTTTATTACGTTTGCGGAAAAACATATTTACTTTCTGATTTGTATAACAAAGGATATCATACCATTTTTTCGACGATGTCGTTTGATAACTCTTGGGGGTAAAAAAGGGAACTTGATCATTTATATTATAATATCTCTTAGATTGATGCAAACTCATTATCATAAATAAAGACATAAGATAATGTAATTTTAGCATGTAACAATTAGAAGCCTCGTCATAATATCACGGGCATCTTCCTATTGAGACACATTCATCATCATCATTCGCATGCAAGGACATCCAATCCTTATATGCCAGAAACATGGTAAATACCGTAATTTACCTGTACTAATAATATCATTTAGGCATGTGCTGCACTTTTTTGCGGTAGTTTTCTCAGAGGTCCACCCATTTTCGTTACGAAATGTCTGGAATTTCAGCCATTTGGGTGAAACGGAAGCAGTCATTTGGTATGGTAGACATGGCCAAGGTAAAATATTTGAAATTTTTCACGCCCGCCTGAAAAGTCACCGTAAATTTAGGAGGTG
>WURS02067421.1:0-10522 GCA_011762765.2 Rhinocypha anisoptera | reverse complement strand
CCCCTCTCATCCTCCATATCTCTCTCCCCTCCTCCTCCATCTCTCTCCCCTCATCCTCTCTCCCTCCCACCCCCCACACTCCAATCTCCCTTTCCCTCACTCGTCAGTCTCCCTCTTGTCTTTTTTGTTCAGTTTGTCCCTACCGTCTTTTCTCATATGTCTGTCGTCTACCTGTCTACCGGTGGCTCAGGGTAATACATATTCCCGTCCCCTTAATCTGTGCCCCGAATTTTTATGCATTTCTAAATTCTTTAGTTTTACTCAACACGCATTAGACCTCATTCGCAGCACCAATTAAGACGACACTGCTCATTTACCTGATAAAATGGGCCTTTGGCTATATAATTAAAAACCGAAGCGTCAACTCTGTGGAAGGATGTCATGACGATAAAAAAGACACGATGTGGATCCACGGTTTTTGTGGAAAACCGTGGAAGTCACCGAGTTTTTTTCATCGTGATAGACCTTCGATGTTTTTTGCTTGGGTTTCGGTTTTTTTTTAATGTCCCCAGCGATTGTTGTGTGGGGTGGACTACTACCCGCGTGAGTAAAACTGTCTGATTTCGAGAAGGAACGTTTTAATATCACCAGACACCAACTATAAACAATGAAAGCATATAATTTTTAAAAATCCTCTTAACATTTCTTTGGGCGCAGCCCCTTCCCCCCAGACCCCAGGGCAACACCAAAGCAGAGCCGTCAATGGTTGCGAAGGGAGGGAATTAGTATTATAGGTAGTTCAAATACTCGCGGTAGAATGTCTCCCCTGCGACGGAGGGTCCAACGGGAAGGGGATGTCGGATCTTGCTTCACATGAAGTTTGCCGCGGGGCGAGTTTCCTCAGGTGATACAAACGGTTAAGGCAGAAAGACGGTTAGGACGGAACGTGAGTTGTCTCATGCTACATATTGTACACTTCCCTCATGTAGGGACCAAGGACGCTTCCACTCCCGGAACTGAAGACATTCTCTGGTTTATTTCGAGAACCTATATGCGTAGGTTTGGCGAGTCGCGGCGCCGTTAAACGTCCCAATAAAATCATTTGCTCAAGCGCGTCACCAAGAACACTCATTCTGAGGAATCGGTGGGGTTTTATACATTCCCACCGAACGTTTTATTAAAATCATAAAACTTCAACGAAGTGGCGGCTGCACATAATTGGTTTAAAATAATAAATTTAATTTTTTCAGAAAAGAGATTTAGTTGAGCTGTGGTTCCGTGGAAAGGCGTTAAAGTTAAGTTATCGAACTGCCATTAGATACCTATCAATAACTATCGTGTTGATATTGAAAATGTTAAAAGAAAGTACTTTAGACATATTGTACCCGAAACTCTCCTAAGAGCCAAATATATATGTAATCAATTACTGCTTCGTGTTCTGCAGAGGCTGAAGGAGAGTTTTCTCTGTTAGATTCAAATGTGACAAAAACGCTTTCAAGTTAAAAACATCATCTAGTGTTAGGTCTTCCGTTGAATGTTTCGGACGGCAGAGGCTGTGTTTAAATTAAGTCGGAGTATCTTAGGCCAGTATAATGGTGGCCAATAGCAACATAGCCGCCGGCGCACCCATCACTTTGTCTTGCCTATAGCGCACCAACTTCCCTCACCTCTCACTCGCTCTGGAGGGCGAAGGAGGAAGGAATGCCTGGAATGAAGTCCACGCGCTGGAGGTTGGGAAGGGGATGTTTGGGGGGAGGTGGAAGGAGAAGGCCTAATACCTTTTTTATACACCCGCGTGTTTGTGTGGCAGGTTGAAAGTGAAAGTTACGCTGTTCGCCGTTCATTTTTTTTTGTCTCGTGTTCCTTGAGGGTCGTTCACGACTCGATGGGCGGGTGGGGGTGGAGGGAGGGGGAAGGGGAGGAGGAGGGATTTGGAAGCGTTCGTAGCAGGCGAAGGTAGGGAGCGTGCTCTAAAGAAAAAAGTTTGAGTAGATGAGGCTAGCGTTAGGCAGTTCACCTACTCGTCGACAATTTTGAACTCTCTCTCTCTCTCTCTGGGTAATCACCAATAGTTCCTGAGAACGGCTTACACCACTATTCGTTTTCTTTTTCATACAATATATACGCTATAAAGTCTAGGATGGTAGTATTTTTGTTTGTAGGGCGCTTCGACGGCTAAGGTCATCTCGCACCTCTTCGCATCATAAAAGAAACCCTATTGAACAAGCACAACATCCATACCCTGGGCAGGACTTGAACCCGAAACCTTTGCGTGGATTTTCCGCACCACCTCAAAAAAAAATAGTCGGCGAATGCGCTGCTCACCAGGCTAACCTGCCCGGCGTCTAGGATGGGTTTACTAGTCGGTATGAGTGGTACTATTGACAAACATATTGCATGTAAGTTACTAGGATTTCAACCGTTTTAAGTTCTCCAGGTTCAAATACCTTCATCATATAAGTCGCGTGAAACAATGTAATCTATATCCCAGTCAGTCATTTGTGCCTAGATTAAGCTGGAGGTGGTGAACCTATGGCGGCGTGCTCAAAGTGCCACGCGGAGAAATTATTTTTACACGGCGCTAAGGGAAATTCCACGCGGCGTATAGATTACCGGGTCGAATCCTACTGGAAATTGATCCAGTCGAGTGTCAGATTTGGCGAATAATGCGCATTATTATTATTCCATGACTTCACGGATATCTTTTCATCTTTCTCATATAAATTATAATTTTACTATGATGTCATGTTATTCTACACGGTCGAAAAACGAAATCGGCGACTGATAGAGATTTTCTATGATATTACATTATCTTTTTTCTCTCTCTGGGAGAATATTTAAACTTCATGACGAATAATTGTAAATATAATTTTTTAAATGATTGATTTTATATTGAAACTCCCTATGCCCACTATGGATATAAAAATAATTGTTACCTCTGGTTGGCATGGGAGCAAGAGTAGTTTACCCTTTACTCTCCTACTCTGGCATTAATTCTCCAGAAAGGTTCACCATCCCTGGATTAGGCTTTGGCTGAGGTGAATAGAAAATACCTTCCGCGTCAGAATGGTGGTTAATGGGAAGAATGCCTCTGCAATTTTTATCTTCCCAAAAACGCCATGCCACCTGATTTGACCTTTTATCTCCCTGTTATTTGGTTTTGCAAATGTCAGGAACTCGGGAATATTGATTACTCGGGAAAGTCATCGATAATGGTGTGTATCTGATGCTGTGAAATGTTTCCGTAGTACGCAAAATTTCAGTGGATCGCAAAATGTCATTGAGTTCAAACAGAACACTGCGGACTCGATTAAATTAGGCATTTGTTTTTAATTTTCACATGCTTTTCTTTATCTTATTATGCTTCAACCGTGACCCATATATGCAACATATATTCTTCAGCCGTGACCACAAATTTTGCAACTTTAACTGACATCACATGATGATGATGTAGCTACATTGAAACCCGGGTCGTAATAAAAAATTATTTTTGTCTAAAATAACAACTTCTTTAATTTTATAATTGCAACCTTAATTTTTACTCAGTTCCCGAATTCATACGATGATGATATCTTGCACATTTACGTTATTATGGTGAAAATACAATATTCCAGAATTACAAAGTTTACTGTGGAGGCCGTCACTTGGTGGAATTCCATGCTAGAGTCATGGTTTTTAGTAACCAATATATTTCCACAAAAGATAAAAAACACGACCGATCGCCGAAACCGGTCATGTTTTGTATCTTGTGTGGAAATATAATAGTTACTAAAAAACCATCATTCCAGTGTTACTTTAATATATTTATATATTATGAACAAATGTACGAATGTCTATAATAATAGGGCAAGGAAAAAGTATCCGAACTTCAGGCTAATTTGAAAAATAAGCATTTTTGTAATGAAAGAATTTAATAGTGCCAATTTAATAGTAACATAACAAAATGGGTAAAACTTGTTTTCCAAATTTTCATAAATTAATTTAATGTCCATTGATATTTCGGGGATAGGAATTTAAAAAAATACGAGTAACGTCGACACTGGAATTTTTCTATAGTGCGGGGAAGTAAAATTAATCGTTTCAACGCGATGCCAACCGGAAGTCGCGTTTTAAATATCGTTCGATTTCATCGATTAGTGAAAGGAAAACTAGTATTTACGGTTTCGGAACCCGTTGCTTTCGTGGTCTTGGTTGACGACCAGTATGTGTGTAAGTATGCATACATATTTATTTATATCGGGAGACGGCCGGTCTCTAAATGGGGTCAGATTATAACTAGCCGTCGGAACTCTTCGGATAACCAGACAATTTACACGAGGAGGAAATTTTTATCTCCTTTTTATCGTCAAAGCGAGACATTTGTGGCATGTTTGCTTATATTATTATTTTATGTTCCGGCCACATTTCTTTTTGCTGGAGTTGTTACGACATTCGTGGCGTTTGAAATCTGCTCCCCTTTTTTATGGGCGATTGTAGCAGGAAATGCTCGTAGCAGTGGAGGTAGGACAAGGAAGGCTCGCGTACAACGGGGTTATGGAGGATTTCTTCCAGATGGAATAACTACTCACTGATTGCAATGATAATAATGTTTTCCTGAACATTAGGAGGGGGTCAATTAGGACATACGTACTTTAAGAAGCGTGATTCTATGCGGCAGACAGACGTACATAATAGCGGACTCAGGGAGAAGAAGATGTGGAAGCGGTGGAACTGTGGTACTGTACAGTTGAAAGTCAGATGTACCAAATAATCGCTATGGATAACTAGTTGAAAGGAGGAGCTTGTGGACTGCGCTTGAAAGGGACTAAAAGTACATACACACATGGTGGCATGATACTATTTTAGGAACAGTCGATGTAGAACTAGAATGGTCACTATCGGATGGAAGAATTGTAGAGGTATGGGGTGAAGTACCAAGTCTGGGGACAAATGGTGGAATGAAAAATATTCAAGTCGTCTAAGAAGAAAGGAAAAATAAAAAAAGAAGCCTGAGAAGAGAAGCTTCTTAGACTGCGGTCACAGGAGGAAAAAGGAAACACGATTTATCTTACCAGTGTATTGACGACTATATTGGATGAGAAGAACTCTACATGAAGTCTGACGATGGCTCATAAGAAACGGATAAAGGAGCACGTTGCATAGGTGTAGGAACAGGGAAGGTAAGGAGGGGTTGATATGTGTAATGGAATATAGTTTGAAGGAGACACGGTGCAGACGAATCTTTGAATTCATAACCTCTGAAGGTGAATGATAACGGCAATCCGTTCACATCATGGCAGACCATCTCCATTCCCATTATGCCGGAATATGGCACGTGTGCATCGAACTGGCAAACGTCTCATGATTTATGGCCAATTAACGCCTTTAACGGTGCCTGACTTTCCTCACGGGTGGCTTGCCTTTCGGGCGTGTTAATGGTTAGCGGTCACCACTCTAGTGTGAGTGGCAGGGTGGGCTTAACGACCTCGTACAGTCAAAAATATAGACTAAATTTGGGTCAACCCGTAAATTTTCTGTCTGCATTCAAAGTTGTTGCCAAAGATATCCATATCCAGCGATATGGGGGTCGCATTCGAAATTCGATAGAACTTTTGCCGAGTTCATGCCTGCCTCTGAATCATTCAATGCTACGTTTTGCTTAGATAAACACAGTTCGACGTGCAAGGTACCTCCGACAGTTTTCTTATCGAGGACCTGCGTGTATGAAAAGTGTTCGCTTGAAATTAATGATGTTATTTATTTTTTAAGCCTTCCAAATGATTACTTATCTTCTATTTGTAGAATCATTAATTTTTCTTGGTCATAACTTCGCAGCGCCGCCTCCCTGCGGAAAAGTTTTTCACCAAAGATGTTAAGAATATCGAAATAGTTAACATTGTGGGTTATGATTACCACGTGTACCAGGATTAAGACCACGAGGAAAAGAATTGGCGATGATGGAATAAAACAAAACTCCAAAGATTCAAATAGAAAGGCATGAGAAGATAGTGAATTGTTCTTTTTTCATCAGTCTATGGTTACAGGCATTAGCAAGCCCTTCTTGCGTTTATGACACCAAAGAAAAGTTTTCGCCTCCGATAGATAAACATTTATTTTGACATCTGAAGGATTTCCGAAGACTTAACGTAAACTTTTTCCGAAGCCTTACGAAAATATAGGGGCAGAAACGTTAAACGAACAGGCACAATTTTGCTTTGAGTTTCCCACAACCAAAGTTACGTTGTTCGTCGATGGAATCGCTGATTGATTATGATGATAACAATGTGATGCCAGAAAGTCAAGAGTTCTGGAATATGCCTGGTGCTGGTCCATTGCGTAACATCTTCTCCGAGGTATTTGGGTTAAGAGCGAAAGGAATCGAGCAGTTCTTTTTTTTGTATTAAGTTTCGCACCTCGCTGCCTGCCTCCGATCCACGGAGCAGGTCAGTGTGTCAGCGCTCAGAGGGAGACGTGACAGAACTCAAAAAATCACCTCGCCAGACGTCCATTCATTGAAGACGACGTTCAATACATCGATACGATATGGGTCACTCTTCGCATTATATATCGATCGATAGATGCAGCTAGTGCATATCGGAGCTAAATCGAAAGATAAAATGGTGAAACTTCTCATCTGGCGGCGTAGACGTTTATCTATGATATTTTGGCATTCGCCTCGCTGACAAATTTGGAAAAAGTTTAATGTTTTCAAGTTTATAGATGGTGGCCGAAGATTTCTCGACGGGAATGGACTCACGCGCCTGTGTCCTAGAATAGGCGTGAGGATTTTCTAGCGCAAACCTTACATTTCTCTGCTTGAATTTTGTCTTCAGCAAGTCTCTCTTCAGGAACAGTAAATTAATTTGAAGCTGTAAAAATGTCGAACTTATTCGTTTATATTGTTCACTCTCCCCCCCCAGCGCAGAGCTGGGGGTGGGAACAATCGGCCCATTCGATTTTTCCCGTGGCATTGTTGGGGGAGGGCGCTCGAGTCCCTTCGCATTGCGCGTGAGTGATTGTTGTTGTTTGTCGGCCGCGTGATCCAGCGACCGACGGCATTCTCTTTCCCTTTTTTATAAATGTCTCCCTCCTCCGCATCCTTTCAATTTTTCACCGCTTCCCACGGCATTCGGATCAAGGACCCTTCCTTCCTCCCTCTTCTCCGTGCCTGCCTGCTTGTGTACACTCCACCTTCGTTTTCCCACACACTCTGTCACTCTCTCTTTCGATCTATCGCGGGGTGGGCGACCTTGTCGGTCGGGCGGGTACCGTTCGCGCGCATGCGCAGTGGCCTGGAAAGACGCGACGGGCTGCCTTCTCTTCGTGTCTTCCTCCTACCAGGGTTTCAAGAAGAGGAAACGATGTGAATGAAATGATTTTTATCTCTCTCTCTCTATCTCCGGTCGTCAATCTTCTCATTTGCAACACACATTTTTCATTTCCATTCCTCTCCGTTGTTTGCGATTCTTTTCATTCACCTGTGAATACTTTCTCCAGCATCTTCCCTTGTTTAAAAAAATATTATAGCCTAGATCTTCTTCTACACCTTTTTTCGACTTCCATTCCTCCTTGCATTAAATGAATGTTAAACTTTTTATTAGTCAAAATACCCAATCCAGTTTCCTCGTTTTCGTTGTCCATTACCTAACTCTCTTCTTCCTCTGACTTTCTTTATAACCTCTTCACCGCTTATTTTATCTTTGCAATATGTTCTTTCTGATCTTCTCCAGCACTAAATCACAAATTCCGCTATTATCTGTTTTGTTTTTATTTGTCAATGGTTCACGATTATGATCCATGTGGGTCTTTTCCAATATTAAGCTTTTTATGAACTTTTTAATTTCAACGTATCTGCTAAGATTGCGTATCTGGCTAAGATTGAACCAATCTGCCACACTACTTCCCTCCTCTTTGATTTTGCTTCCCGTTAAATGATTGGTGGAATTGTAAGAGACCAAAAGGAATAGGGTAGGAAAAGGAACAACGTTATCCCGTGCCTTCCATGGTCTTTTCCTTCGGTCTCTACCATTGAATCAGCCAATTGCCATTTGTCATGTGTATATCTGTAAAACAAAAAGGGGAAGAAATTAAATGAGGCGTGTCACCAGAAAGTGAATTCTCCCTCCCGATATGTAGCGCGCATTCCACCATCCCCACCTCTTTCGTATATCCTCCCGATTCACCTTACGTAAACACCAAGATGTCTTTCTCGGGCATTTACTTTCCTTCTTAGACGTCGTCTTATAAATTGTTCGCGGGATAAATTGTTGTCCGTAGGTCGTGAAACTCACTACATTGTCCTTTTACCATGTTCCTTGACGACGGCATTATCGTCGTTACAGATTTTTCCCCATTCTTCTTTCGTTCTTTTGTTGATATTTTGCTTGACGACGTTCCATTTTTATCCTTCTTCCTGTATTTTCACTACCAATAAATGCATCCTTCTCTCTGTAGTCTTCTTTTCCGGATATTAAAGCAACGTTTAGGCTCTTTCATTTTTGGTTCGTATTAATTTCTTTTTCCCTGTCTCCAGGCGTTGCACGGTTTCCTGGAGGCGAAGCGAAAACAATGCATCCTTTATAAGAGATCTCCAATATTTTTTGTTTCGATGGTACCAAATATGGATCGGAATGTTTTGGATTTCGACCAAGGATGTAGGTCGGTCGTTTGGTGTTCGATCCGATCGTTTACGGGACCAGTAATGAATTGCCGGGTAGTCTTAAATCAATTTAATCAAGAAAATGTAGGTCTAAATCTTGGCTTATTCCTTACCAATCCCTTCTTATGTCACGGAGAAGGTAAATTTCCGTAAAAGGAGATGGAGAGAGACCGAAGACGGATTTGATGTTTTTATCACTGTCATGTATGGGTTCATTTTAACGCTATAGGCGCTGAGAAAAAGGATAAAAGGGTTTCGCTCCAAAGGGATCGATTGGAATAAAAGGTTTTCCGACCCATGCGTTAAATTCTGACACTTAAGAAGGAATAAAAACCGTCGTATGATTTGAAAGGGAAATATTTTTCTTGTGAGACCTGAATGAAAAATTCGTATTTATTTGTTACTTGGAAGCGTAACCTCTTTTTGGACGAGGACGCCATTAACGTGGACGAAACTTGAACAATTTTTCGTGACTCGGACGTAGGTGACGACCTTTTTGAGGTCACCAAATCCATCCGAGATTTGGTTTTGTTCTTCAGTTATCCGGGTCAATGCGATGGCCTTAGAGATTGTAAGGAGAAGGAGAGGGTCATTGCGATACTGGATGTTGATTATGTCCTGTGGTGGGTGTGTGTGGTCTTCCGCGTTCGGATTTGAAATAGAATAATAATCATATCGCGTACGTCACTCGCTGATTGTATCTCGGATAGCCCTTCCGCCAGCGCGCTTTTGAGATACCACAAATATAAATTAATTTATAAAAGTTTATTAATAAAACAGGAAGCCGTTAAAAAAATTAAGCGTCTGAGATAGGGGCGACGAAAATACTTCCTCGTCTTATTTAATTATTAAGATAATATATTAATAATAATATGATATAATAAGATTAATATCATCCCATTAGGAGTAAAAATCGAGATCTATTGGTATATGAGGTAGCTCGATTGGCGAGAAAACTTCACTGCTTTTGGCACTGGGGCTAAGTGCAGAATATGTGGGAATTTATTAGTATAGATTTTGTTAGCTAATGACATCTTTTGCTGACAAGTGGAATAACTTAGGAAATACTGACTGCAGATCATATTTAAAAACGGAACTGTACTCTCTACAAGCAAACAGAGAAAAGTGTAGTGATGTGTTATACACTTACAATCAATAGTTCAGCCGTAAAATTACATAGAACGTATCGTATTTTAAACTTATATATTGCACATAAAATCTTTTACACCAAATAAATGCGGTCTAAATTAATAATTGCACCAAATTGTTCGTTTCGCGTGTTTTTTTTTACATCTTTAATAAAAAATTTTATATTTTATATTATTGTATTTTTTATTATTTTATATTTTTATTGTATTCTTTGGAGTTGTGACTTTTTAGTAAAAACAAGCTTAATGTCAGTATCTTTTTTCAATCAAAAGTTCCACGATTTTGAAAAATGAAAGTACCATTTTTACCCCCACTGCGAGTCGCATCGAGTACGTATCAATTTCCAGTGGCGTGATGCTCACAATTAATTTGTGTCGTGTTGTTGAATTTCTTCCCTTCGTTCTTACCTTCTTAGTGTCTTATCGGTATCCTTATCCACCCTCACTCTCAGTCGGAAAAAATCAGCGAGGTCAACCACCCGCGTAGGAATGGGAGGAAGACGGAAGGATATTTTGGTTTTATTTTGAAACGCGTGCCAAGCGAATATACGCAAGGACGTCTTTTTCGTAGAAATTCCCCAAATAGGAGGCCAAATGGGCGACATTAATTTTTTCATGACCCTCTCCTCTCTCTTTCTTTCTATTTATTCTTCTGTTGCTTCGAGATCAGTAATTAAGCTTAGCACGCAACGTGCCGACGCAAGAAGTTTCTGTCCACCGACCCACCCCCCCCCCCCCCCCCCCCCCCCCCCCCCCCCCCTCTTATCTCCCATTTTCTTTTATATAACCCCCCCCC
>WURS02067410.1:0-10522 GCA_011762765.2 Rhinocypha anisoptera | reverse complement strand
ATTGCAAATTTTGTAACTTATTTCTTAGATTATGGATCGTTTCCACCACATCTCACCTGACTCTATAACGTTTATTAAATATTTTCTAATTACTATTAAAAATTAAGGAAATTCAAAATGTCATTAACTAGCATTTTATGTAAATTATCCTATATTTAATGATAACCTAATATTTATCATGCACCAAAGAAAACTCAAAAGATTTATTCTCAGGTGGAATAATTTCTCCATGCAGAATTTAAAGCATATTTTGGCAATTTAGAGCATCAGTTTATTTCATGAAGTGTTTCACATTTTCCCAGTAAATAGCTGAGTTGTGTTTTTGTTTGGGTGATGGCATTGATGTTTTGAAGGTTACAACATATGTCTGCTTGAGCCAGGCAAATGTCCAAAATATATACCTATATCCTCAGGTTAGGGGAGGGTCAGGTTCTCAAGTTAGCTCTGATTGTTCCACACCTCTTTGCTCTCATTCCAATGACTTCAGTACGTGTTTCCTATGGCTGCTTAACAGAAAGTTATTGTCTCAGTCAAAGTTGGTCCTCTCAGTCTTTTTTCCACTATTTTTATTATCAGTTGCTTGCAATTATTATTTGCTTGGCACTAGACCTTGGTGTTGGCAAATTGGATTTTGTGTTGTTCTTGGAGGATGTGTTCAGTGCCACTGCAGACTTTTCAAGGTGGTAGAGCCTGATGCAACTTTCATGTTTCTTTAGTCGCTTCTCTATTGCAGCCCCTCTCTCCTATGCATACTTGGCCGGAATAGTGTACTAGGGCATCCTAGGAGTTTTGTCTATTCATGCCATCAACAAATTTGTACACTGCTATTTCTGAACTTTTCTCATTAAGGAAGCCATATTGTGAATGATGCTATACTTGCCCAGAAGTGATGTTAATCTTATACACATACCTTCAAATATTTAAAAAAAAATTAGAATGGAGACAGACCTGTCGTCGTTCATATTATATTTGTTACAACCTTTTAATTGGAATGATTTTTGCTATTAATAGTATTAATAGATGGTGGAAAGTGCCTGGATGTAAAGAAAGAATTTACTGAATGAACAATGGGAGAAACCAGCTTTATTTTGCCATAAATAAGGTTTTGGTAGTATATATAGAATACTTATAGGCAACGGTGGATGACTTGATACATAAAAATAATATTACGTTTCTTTGGACCATAAATAAGGTTTTGCTTAATTTTACAAAAGACTGGAGGTTATATAAAATTAGATGGACATGATATAACTTTAAATATTTTACCAGCAATATGAGGTGGTAGAACGGCAATCCATTTTAAATCACTCGCTTTGATATAATCAAGCATTCTCTGGTGGTCACTGTTAATCTCCTTAAAAATGCCTGGAACCTTCTCTGGTTCGTAGAACAAAAATGCTAGATAGACAAAGCAAGTTGTGAATATGTGTACGTACAGTGTTCAAATGAATAAAAATACATTGAATTTTAAAATTCATCACCTGACAAGCAAACAGAGACGATTTCAATATTATGTAATTTCATTTGATTGATTATATTTTTAGTTCCCTCGGACATCATTGTTGTAGGACCTATAATTAAAGAATATATGGCATATATAAAGGAAAATTCCAAAGAATCGCTTTTGAGATTAAGGTTTACTTCATATTCGTGTCAATTTTTCACGTGAAAAATGAGAAAAAACCACTGGAATTCAATTTTTTTTCGTCTCCATTACGCGTGCAAAGAACCGGGTGTCACGTATTTCATGAAACAGAAAAGCAAATTAAATCTCCCACATTCTTAAATCTTCAATCTAATGCATTACTCGTTACTCACTGAGATCATTTCTGGTACCGAGAACGATAGCAACAGCATCTTGACCTTCCAAAGCATTCTTAACATTCGATTCATTAAGCACATCTCCTTGAAAAATATCCACCTTGGAGCGCAGGCTATCCGGCATTTTGCTTGGGTCACGAACAAAAGCTCTTACTTTCAAATCTATAAAATATAATCAGCATACATTGTTAAGAATAAAATTTGACTCATAATTTTTCACCTAGGCAACAAATCTCATGAAAAAAAATCCTCTTGATTTATTACGACAGTAGTGCTACCTCTTTTCAATGCTGCTTCAACAGTACACAAGCCTGTGTTACCGGTAGATCCGAATATTACCAAAGACTTCATTTTACTCCCGAATATTTATTTCTCTGTACAAGTCACGAAGTGTACACACAAAAAATACTCCCAGTACACGTTACTTAATTCACATAAACCCGGAAGTCCTACAGTTAGAGCACCTTGTGAATGTCAAAATACTTTACAGCAACTCGCGGTCAAGTTTTAATAACAAAACACTATCGTATGATAAATAACCAATGAGAACAGCGCAACATTTAAAAGGTTGGGAAGTACAGACGTGGGGACCGAAATTAAAATAATTATGATAATAGATCCCATTTTTTATCAGAACCTAAGAAATAATATTGTTGAGTTATCATCATTCATGAATTATTAATTTTTTGTTAATACTATTCTCAAATATCAACATATAAGATTGAAATATATAAGTTACTATATAAGTTACCCATTACTGTACCCGTGACTAGACAACAACCTAGGCCTTGCCTACCTTATTTATTTTTTTACTCTTTATACCTTATTACATTTACTCTATTATTTCCTTCCTTATCCTATTTATCTTACCATTTATGTCCTGTAGGCCCTATTCAAGACTATGGCGTAACTTAAACAACATATACATAAAATAATATAGTATACTTTTTTATCCGCAGAAAATTAACAGAGGAAAATTAAATTTTGTTTCGGTTCCGAAAAGATAATGATTAGTGAATTTCAGAGTGAGTAAATTCGTGTTCGAGTAAATAATGACTAAAACAGTTATTCTAGCGGATTTTCGTAATTTATTATATATATCCAATTCATTTTGTTACCTTACCACTTGTATATGGATGTTCGCTCGAATGAGATAGCAGTTTTGCGATTATTTTATGCACATAATTATTCAAAGGATCAACGAATCACAATTTTATGTGATTTTGAGGGATATTTGATTTGATTGCTTTATTTTTGCATTTCTTTATGTTTAAATATATCACTCAAGTTTTCATTAACAACTATGAAGAAGCAATATGAATATCCCACAATGTAAAAATATGATGAACATATTTTATTCATGAAATCAGGTTTTTTCATTTGTGATTCAATTGTGTGATGCATCAAAGCAAAACTTTTCTGTTGGAGGCTGAAAAATTAATTAAAATTACTTTATTCACTACTTTCTTAAATAATATACACTGTTTTCGGCTCTATTTTGTCGAAATTCATATTTAAAGGTTAAAAAAACATGTTGTGTTTCCACATAAAATATGTTTTTTATGTGGAAAAGGCAGCACGTTTTTTTCAACCTTTACTTTCTTGAATTTTACAAGACTTCATCATAACCAAAATGTGGTCTGAGTCTACATTAGCTCCTGGATTACTTCTACTTTTGAAAACACTGTCCCTAAATCTCTTCCTATCCATGATGTAGTCTATCTGATGTCTCCCTGTGTTTCTTGGCATCTCCCAAGTCTACCTGCATCTCCTGTGGTATTTGCACCATGTACTTGTTACTACCAAACTCTTCTTTCAAAAACTCCACAAATTTATCCCTGAAGTCATTTCTTATCCCATAACCATGTTCACCTCTTCTTTTCCATCCTTTCCTTCCCCCATGACTGTATTTCAGGCCCAATCACTACCAAATATTTTACCCCAGATATTTTATCAATCATGTCTTCCAGCTGTTCATACACCTCATCTACTTATTTGGTCACCTGTGTGCATAAAGACCTGAATTTAAACTAAGTTATTTGGATCAACTTAAACTTCTACCATGATTATTCTATTACTAACCTTTTCAATGTGCCGACCAGGTTAGCCTGGTTGATAGCATGCTTGCTGGCTAACCCAAAGGTCTCAGGTTCGAATCCCACCCAGGGAAGGGGTGTTGTGTTTGTCCAGATGGGTTTTTTTCTCTGACTTGAAGAGGTGCAAAATGACCATAGCCATCGAAGCACCCTTTTAACAAAATTACTACTGCTACCTGTTCAATGTTGGCTACCCTCCTTAATTTCTTGCTCAGAATTATGGCTACCCCTGGCTGACACTCCTCCCCTATGGTGTAGATCACCCTGAAAGCTTTCACTCCAATAATCTGTTATATCTCTCTATCTTAACTCACTTAACCTTATTACATCTATTCCTTTCTCCATCTCAAGTTTTATATTCTCTAACTCCCCCTTAAAATCGCCCTTACATTCCACGCCCTCATTGTAGTTATTCCAGCCCTCCTCGTTGTCTTCTCTGGAGTGATGTTATTGCAAGGATTTCATGAGATGACAACTGTGAAAGCCTTGCTTCTCCCACTTCCAGGTTTGGCACCCACATCAGTGGGCTGAGTCCCATAATTTCCAGGACTCAATTTCAAATTCTGTGGCACATAGTCTTGGAATTCAATAATTGAGGTGGCTTTCCAATTCCTGCCTCAATAGTGTTTTTGACATGACACCATCACTTAAATGGTCGCCCCTCTGGGAAACAGATGCTTTTGTAGCTGCCTCACTGAGGAGCAGACACTGAGTGGGCCACCATTTTTTGGCTCCTACCCTTCGACCTATTTGGTATAAGTGACTGTACCAGGACAAAAAAATCATTGCTCCAGACAGTGCAGCTCACCTTAAGGGTCATTGGAATACACAAGCCCTTCCACCACGAAGGAAGTGAGAGGGGTCTCAATTAATTAGGTTTGGTGGTAAGGGAAAGAGGCAAACAAATATATATAAAACCAGCAAGTGCCGAGTAGACTTTAAAAAAATATACTGTTCCTGTGACAAATGTTGTGGTTTTACAATATATTCAACACTGATTGCCAAACAAAATTGCATGGCTGCATCAAGATAAATTTAAAAATAACCCGATTAAGAGCAACATACATGGAAATGAGGAAAAAGTATGGTAAGGTGGATAATGGCCGAAAATAAGGCGCTATTATAACATTGTGAATGGGGAAGTGTGAGAGAGAAAAAGTGAAAAAGGTAACTTCAAGTGAGGGAAGGCTGTAGTAGGAAAGGGGATGGAAGGAATATGTTGGTTCTCTCGCCCGTGCGACAGATTGAGATTAAAAAAGGTTTAGAAAATGTAAGTTCTTTGCACAGCATGGATGTTTAAAAATTATAAAGACATCAATGTGTTTGGATAGCACACGGTTCACAATACGTTTGTACTTACTGAATCTGGCACTCACCTATAGACTCAAAAGTAAGACATGAATATGTTTTGCACACAGGTAGCGATTAGGATGTTCTTTGACCTTTTAACCCCAGAGGAAACCTTATTCAGGGTTTGACTAGTTTATATTACATATGAGTTATATTAAATTCCCGCCATTACTTTTTCGTCTAGGTAAAATTTAAACCTTTTTAATTCGTTCCAATATGAAGTCTATGATTTACAAGTTATACAAGCATAATTATTACAATTTATTTTAACTTATATTGTGTCACTTTTCTTCGTTAATTTAAAGTTATAATCATATTTTATGTTGGTCACATTTACGTGAAGTTTTTCCCTTGAATGCGTGTGGTAACAAGTACACGTCATTATTTAACAAATGAATGCGTGTAGCGTAAGAGATTAATCGCGGCTTGCATATCTGTTAACGTTGTTTTCATTCATTAAAAAAACCCAAAAGTTTAGCATAAATTAAGTCTGTACCCTGGAAGAATTTACTTTATTATCAATACTGATAGAAATCTGGTGAATTTGGGAACTGACAAACTACTGCCATGGCAGGATATAGCGATCGGCCTCCTTATGAAGGAAATGAGAGCTATTGGAGTACTGAAGCAAATCAAGCATCATACAATTTCGATGTAACCGGTGGAGAATTTGGTCAAGAACTTGATTTTCAACAGTTTGACCACAGTCAACAAAGTGAAACACCATATGCACAACAGCCTCCATTGTATGGATCTAACCCATACTTAGATCCATCTGCATCGCAGGTTTATTCTGGAGAGATATTTAACCCAGCCGCCGCTTCTATTTCTCATGAACCGTCAGGAACTCATAAAGGGTATACAGCTACTTCAGAATTCGACGATGAGCCGCCGCTCTTGGAAGAACTGGGGATTAATCCTGATCATATCATTCAGAAAACCTTGGCGGTCTTAAATCCCCTTCGCGAGACAGATGCAAAGATTTTACAAGATACAGACTTTGCAGGACCATTGGCATTTTGTCTTGCTTTTGGAGCGCTCCTTTTGCTTTCTGGGAAAGTGCATTTTAGCTCAATATATGGAATTGGAGCTCTCGGATGCGTTGGAATGTATTTTCTCCTGAGCCTCATGTCTGTTTCTTCAGTGAATTTTGGTGCTGTTGTTTCTGTCCTCGGATATTGTTTGCTACCCATGGTAGTTCTGTCAGCACTCCATATCCTAGTGTCTCTTCGTGGTGTAGCTGGTATTGTTATATCCGTCATGGCCATTGGGTGGTGCAGTTTATCTGCCTCTAAGTTGTTTGTCACCGCGTTATCAATGGAGCATCAACAAACGCTTGTTGCATATCCTTGTGCCCTGTTGTATGGAGTGTTTGCCCTACTAGCAATATTTTAGTTAACATCCATGATTCAAAAACTATTGGTGACATCTACAAATCATTGACAATTAAACTATAATATTTAGAGATCCAGAACCTTGTTTTGTGAAATATTGTTGCTAATTATATTTCATATGACGAAATAAAACTTGGATTCTGAATAAATGTCAATTTAGTTTAAACCAAATACTGAAGTGAGTGATTTCATGCTGTGCAGGTTGAATTAAGGTGAGCATTCTCTGACTTTGAATCATCTCTTTTAGAACTGTGTTACTGGGAATACTGTTTCTAACGGTTCTGTCAGTTTATGTTCAAAAATCAAATACCGATAAGAGAATGAATATGTTTGCCCTAGAAGTTCAATAAAAATTATTTCTTTCGCTTTGTCAAACTTGTGAAGCTCTTTTATTATAAGGTATGACGTCGATTTGTTCAATTTTTCGTATAATTGAAAGTTTATGTTGAAAATTTTACCCTGATAATTAACTTCTATGTACGCTATATTAATAACGTGAAAGACCGAACCAAGGGGTCTAAAATTTCACTTTAATATGTACCCTGAATTGGTATCCATTATCCCTGAGGGGATAGAATTCCAGTACTAATAATAATATTTATTGGACATTAAACACTACAACTGCAATAGTCTTTTTCAACATTTGATAATACAAAAAATAGCTGACAATGAGGTACTTTAAGGTTCTCCTTATTTTGGGTGTGATGGATTTGTCTCAAAGTAACATTTTCCTTAACATGACTCAGACATTTGTACATGTAGAGAGTAAGAAGCGTCATGGTGTTTTCTGGATATATAGGAGTTTGCAATGTTCCCTTTGGTAAGAACGCAAAATGATTCTAAGAGCCCTTTCTGCATAATACATGTTTGGCTACTGCATTGCCAGATTCAGGTCCCAATACTGGCTCGGGAAATTCCAGACGGTGACAGAAGGAGAAGTGACCACTGAGAGGCACTGGCAGAGTATTGCAGGAGAGTGTATTTGTTCATGAATAGATGGATAAAAAACAAATTCATATATATGTGTACTTGGAAAATGGTGGAGAAACAAGAAAATGCCAATTTAGATGGAATAATGGTTGGATGTTATACTGACGCAAATAAGTTCACTTAGTTTTTCTGGAGCAAATGCAGTTTCAGGCGATGAAATATTGAAAATAAATAAGGTCCAATGGTAAAGAAGGTTCTATGAACGGAATACCCAGGTATTATCAGGAGTTAAAGGAAGGAATATCAAGTAACCATTGACTGAATTCTAAGTTCATATTATAATTGTAGTAGTTTCCAGCCAGTCAGATGTAGGAATCTGACATAAATTAATAGTTACTGCTATAGTTTTTCAGTTTTCTAAGGACCTGTAGCTTACAAATGGCCAATTTACATTTAGGGCAAAATTATTTGTATTTCGTACAATTTCTCCCTCCTTTTCCCAATGCACTACCTTATAACACCTTTGATATCCCATCACCTCAATACTTCTTCCATCAACTTATCCTGTCTTCACTCTTCACAGAAAAACTTTCTCTCCTCCCCTACCTGACCAAACCTCATTGATTGTCCTTTCTTTAAATGTTACCTTCTCTATTCTTCTTCTTACCCGATTCAGGCTTCCAATCTATTCCCATCATCCTTCCTCAATATATAAGTTACTCTGACAGACATATGCTGCTAATTAGGACCTTCACTAATCTTTTCACTACATACTTAGCCTATGTCTTTCTCATCCTTCACTAACAATTCTTTTCCCAAAATCCTTACTGTTATATCCAGTTTTTTTAATACTGCCCAAACAAAAGATGTGATCTGCCTCTATTTATGCTTGCCTAATTTTATGATTTAACCTAAGACTATTAATTTTTGAGAAACTTTACTTTTGTGAATAACTTTCATTCCTTCCAATGTGAATATCTTTCATGTGAGGCTCACTACATTGCATTCAACATAGACGGTAGGCACTTGCATGATATACTAACTAACATGTTACACTCCACAAAATTGACCGAATTGATTGTATCCCTATTAGCCTTTGAGTGTCACAGATTTTTGGTGAGTATTCCCAGAAGAACCATGGATATATTGGGAATTTTTTGTGACTTTATTTTTTAAAATCACTATCTGTTTATTTATTAAGAATTTTTCATAATTTCTTCTGCTTTTGAATGTAGATACAATTTCATAATGCGGCTGAATAAATATCAGTTGTTATTTCAAATGCATTACAATTATTCTAGTTAAATCCCTTGGTGTCAGCACCATAATTAAAATAACCTAAAATAGCATTATACTAGAACATAATAAACACTAGAATAATATAAACTTGTCCTTATAGAAACTTCATAAATATAAGAGGTAACATTATGACATTCTTTATGGTTTTTTGACTGTGCCTCTAGTGCTGCCAAAGTATTATCATCAATTCCTGGCTTTACAATAACCTCCTTCTGCCAGTTTATCAATAATTTTAGTGATGGAAGACAAATTATTTTAGGTAGAAAACTATAATCCTTAGGTCCATGGTAATACATTGACAAAGCTATGTTCTTTATATAAGGGGATAAAATTTTATCAAACCATTCAATTTAAGCTGAACCAAGGAAATGTTATGTGCAGATTTAGGCAAATATTTTTACTTAACCCTTTGCACTTCTTCAACGAATGCTGGCCCGGCCTCCACAACTCCATTTAAGAGATTTGCAACAAGAGGAACTGCCACAAAAATATGTAATGAATGTATGCAAATTGACCTGAAATGAAGTATTTCCTCCAAAAAGTACATCAACACTGTGTTAGGGGACACCGCTGTTCAGGAGTGGGCCATTTGTTGAGCGACATGTGAAATAGAAGCTAAGAAAAGACATGAAAAAAAATGTCGAGTCGAACTCAACATTGGAGTGGAACTGGATATTTTACTTGTTGAGTGAGACTTGGCAAAGGAGTGCAAAGGCTTAAGTCCACCAAATTCTCTCTTAACAACTTTGAATTTTCATCTATTGCCTAGCAGAACAAATTTGAGTGAAGATTTGGATGTGAAAATTATAATAAAGCCAGTCCTCCAGAGATGTAAAGTTTTGGACAGAAGAAAAAGATGTATTAAGTTACGAGAAATAATTTTGTTCCAACTAAAATAAGGAATTCAATAAAATGTCTAACTTAAAATTTTAAATTACATTTGCAGGCTTAGAAGTCACAGGAGACTTCTTTGTAGCATCCTTCAAGGAAACATCAATTGTGTCACTGAAAGTTAGTTGTGCTAAAAATAGTTTGAATCATCAATTAAAAAGTAGCTTTAATTCATTAATTTTAGAATACTACTTGAGTTTTTAGTTCTTAAATAGGTATAATGAGACAAATATGAAGCAAATAACTAACCATTGCAGAATCAACTAGAGTGGAAAGATTGTCAGAGGACACATGTCAATCCCCTCCAAAGTGAAGGCTTCACAGAATACCCCTGAACCTAATCAGGAAGAAAATAAAATAGCTTACAGCATAACATTTGAGACACTACACAGTAACATTAATTTAAAACAAAAGAAGTTTAAAACTGAATACTCCTCATGAGAGTCATGTACAAATTATTAACTTCAAGGTTTTTTAATGAATTAAATAAAAATTCTGACTTTTGATTCTGAATAGTGATTGGAATGAAGATTTTACAGTACTTATAACCACAGTATGCAACCCGAATGTCAGTATGTTAAGTGAGGGTAGAGCTCACCTAGTACTAAGCAGAAATTCACACATCAGGGTAGAGGGACCAGTTCCTTTCCCTGTGCCACCTGTGGTTTCCCACGAAGATATGGTACCCGAAAAATCACTCGTCTTGGGTTTTGAAGCTGGGGCCCCCAGTCAGTAGCCAAG